>BJFM01001281.1:28265-46917 GCA_016586285.1 Arothron firmamentum
GGTGGGACAGGTTGGAAGTCAGAACAAGGAGGGGAGAGAGGAGGATGGTGATGCAACAGTGATGATTGCAGGCGAGTTTACAGGAGGGAAGCGGATTCCTGTGGGGACATGGCTTGGTTTTGTATTGTGTCTGATCCGGTTTAGTAAAAAAGAAGGAATACAGTAATGATTAACAATCACAATCATGTCTCTCAGTGGTGCATCCAGTCACCTTTGTCTGATTTTATGTCCACATCATTCCACAGTTTGCCGTAATCCACCAGAAATGCACCAGGTTTAACAGCGTCACAGCTCAAGGATATAATTAGAACTCATTTCCTTTTTTTTCTCCTGTTTGACTATAAAGTTGGGCCTGACCTTTTAGGCCTTTTAAAGCAGTCTGCCTCCTCAGAGTGGCACCAGTCATCTCCAGTAATTAGCTGTACATATGTGATCGTCTCCGGTGAACTCAACAGCAGTCTACCCTCCCTCTATCAAGAAGTCCTGTCAGGTAACCGTGGTGAAGCCAGCACTGCCATTGTTGTGGAAAGAAGCTTGATGGCGTTAGAGACGATGGCTCCTGGCTCAGCAGCTGTGTGCATCTCTTTGTCCAGTTTTGAGTCTGTGAAACAAAGAACCACGTTGTCAGTGTCCATGTGAATAATAAATAGATGTATATACAACCTTCGATTTCAGCTTAGCCTTGTGCAGGGAGGTTTTTTTTAGTTTACTTTTAGTTTTATCCATATTTGCAGCGTCGTAGACGCCCTGATTCATTCAGATTCGGTGTGGCCTTGACAATCGTTCAGCTTTCCACTGGAAGCCATGTGTTCGTTCTGGTCTCTCATTCATGCAGGAATTCCTCCACTCTGTTATTTACATTGAGATGGGCTTATATATCCTCTCAGCTGCTGTAAGTATTGAGTTTGCAGTATCTGGTGTAAAAGAAAGTCGTTAATGTAACAGGTTTGTGTTTGCTCTTCTTCTGCTGGGATTTTAACGCCATCGTCTTCATCTGTGTGCTGCTGCTTCACAAGCCGCCGTTCTCCGGTCTCTCAGTCATCGCGATTCCTTTTGCACATCTTTGGCTCTCAGAATTTGAGGACAGGATCATGAGGACAAGGTCCCACAATTTTTTCTGGAGAGCCACATAAACGACCCACGGTTCAGCGAGCATTGTTCAGATAGCATATGCCTACTGCGTATGAACAGCGAGCGTGTGTGTGTGTGTGTGTGTGTGTGTGTGTGTGTGTTGGGGTCCACACTCACTCAGAAAAGGTTGGTGTTATTTGTGTTGTGCTTCACAGTTTCCTCAAAGACATTTTATGTCAGTTGCTAATAGAGGGATTGGGGGGGGATTGGAACCCACCACTGGCCAAACGTGGGTAAATTTACAGAGTGCTGAGTGAATCTGATCAGCCAACACGCCGCAGCGGCAGGTTAAAACTCGGCACTATGACAAAGCACATTTCAGTTGCGTTACGCAACAGCCCCTTCGGGTCCCGTGCTGCCAAGGTCGTCACCATGTGTGGAACGTGGAGATCACGTGGAACTAAGGCTTTCACGTCGGCGTGCTTATGTGTAGGATCAGGAACCAGCAGCTCTCCGCTCAGGTGCGTTCCTTCGCCGTGAGAGGAGAGGAGAGGAGTCAGGGAGGGAAAAAAATTAAAGTGAAGTACGGTAGTTTTGACAGGAAGGGAAAGAAAAACAGACACAGCTGGGAAGGTAACCAAGCAACAGACAAGCAGGTAGGGGCTGATCAGAACTTGGTGGGTCCAACCTCCTCAGCGATCCTCTCATACCTGTGAATAATTTCTGTAAAAGAAGAAGAAGATTGAGATCTGTTTTCTAAACCAAGACACGTTCCATAAAATATGGTTGTGAACTTAGACAGTTTGTGTCATCTAAATGGTAGTTGACGTCCTTGGTTTGTGTAAAAGTTCCACTAAAGCCAGCATGCTGTCCGACACCAGATGGTAGATCTCTCTGAGCACCAGCATCCTCTAGCATCCTTCTCTTTCATAACATATCTGTGGAGGAGGCCGCCGACCTTGGATGTCACGCACCAAAAGGACACCGTCCCTGCGTGCAGTCAGGCGGTCCACACAGGTAGCCACCCTCTGTGATTGCAGCAGCTTGCCTGGACGTATGGTCGACCATACGCTCCCAGTCAGTTCAGGTAGCTGCTGCGTGCTGGCTGTGATGCCTAGGTGGAGACAGGCAGAGGTTCTTTCTGCAGCCAGATGAGACCGTTTGATGTCTTTGTGCTTTGATAATCTAACTAGAAAGGACAGACGTGCTCAGACGTGCTGCTGGTGGAAGCAGGCAAGGAGGGGGTCGGCTTTCTTATTATCGTCCGCTGCTGCTTTGAATTTAAATATCACAGCCTCGTTCACAGAAGATTAAAAAAAAAAAAAACCCTGGACAAGCCGCAGAGTAATGGCCCGTTCACGTCTCATCACTTCTGACAGACAGTTCAGGCTTTATCGGTCTCATCAGGTTTAAAAGAAAAAGGCTCGTTTGCCTGTTTATCAGCAGAGGATTACGTTTCTGATCCAATTCAGTTCCGGTAGCACTCCAAATCTGTAATCAAAAAGTTCACTGATATATTCTTCCTCCACATTAGAGGTAAGATTGCCTAATATAAATAATTAGGGCTGTTAAAATTAACTCTAATCCAGATTAATTAATGCGCATACTTAATTTAATTTAAAGTTTTAATGAGATTACTGCTTGCACAGTTCCACTCGCTGCTGAGGACCAGTGCTGCTGAACGCTATCCATCAGCACTACCAACATGGTTAATAGAATTAATGAGAATATCTGGACAGGATATTGGTTTTCTACTTTAAATAAAACACGTTAACGTATATGTGGCCCTGCGACGAGCTGGTGATTCATCCAGGGTGCACCACACCTCTCGCCTAAAGGTAGCTGGGATAGGCTCCAGCCCCACTGTGAACCCCTGAGAGAAGAGCGGTTAGAAGATGGATGGATGGATGGGTGGATGGATGGATGGATGGATGGATGGATGGATGGAAGCGTAGATGTAACCTTCTGTCACGAGTCTTTCTGTCCCAACAACAATGAACTGCAATTAATGATGAATGGAAATGAGTCATGAATGACGTGAATTAATCCACGACAGTCCTGTGATTAATCTGATTAAAAATGTTAATCATTTGACAGCTCTAAAAATAATCTTTTCTTTTTGTTGTTGTTAGATGAAATGACGAATCTTTGCAAATACAAGAACGTAAAAGCTTTGGTTTTTGCATCTTTTCATTTTATTTTGCTGCAAAGAGAGATTAGACAATATATGAGATATGCTTTTTATAGTTAGAATAAATTGGGCTGGCTTGTTATTTATTTTGGAGACATGATTTTAACACGATTAACAGCAAGTAAACATCCAAGCTGCAAACAGTCCTTGTCGTTCCCCCATGTGCCTGGTAAAGGGTTAGTTGGTATTCAGTAGCTTCTTATTTACATATTTCTGTTAGTAATGTATTTATTCATTTCAAAAGCATGAATTCACAACTTAAAATGTTGCACGCAACAAACTTGAAAAATGCAATAGCATTAAACAGAGTGTTGTTTTTTTTATTTTCAAGCTCAGCAGAGATTTGATAGAAACTGCAGCAGCTTTTCAAAGCATCCCGGATCTGCATCAAAATAAAGCACTCATGTGTTCAGATTCCATACCATGAGATGAAATGGTCATGGTTTATTATCTTTGGAAAACCCCAAACTGGGATTCTTGAGCTCCATCCAGGAGAGGCGTTCCAGTAGCAGAGCTTCTGGAGATCACTGCTGTTGGGAGGGGGGAGAGAAAGAGGAGAGCTTGGGTTGATGAAGCCTGCTCTGGGGTAGAGTTGAGGAATGGGAACATATTAAGCCCGTCAACAGCTGTTATTAGCGTACAGCCAGGGTACAAATGCATGAATGTTGCTGAAGAGCACATAGGGAGAGAGTGCCATCTCAGATCCCAGGTATCAGTGCTCCTGTCCAGCTGCATCAGCGCACTGTCTGTGATTCCTGCTTGTCCTCCACAACTATTTATTCTTTTTCGTCAGCCTGCGGTTTCTCCGAGGCGGGGCACGTCTTCTAAGTCAGCCTGGATAATGTGCCTTAGGGCCGAGAGACGGAACCAAGCAGAACACAGGCGAAGGAGGAGACGAGAATGACTGCCAGTGGAGGAAGTGAGCAGGCTTCAGGGTTCAGACAGAGATCAGGAGATATGCTGAAAAGATTTTTTTTTTTTAAATTCCCTTGCTACTTGTGAGACATTTATTGCTGGCTGTTTTGTTTCAGTTCAGCGAGTATTTGTTTTTGAGAGTCAAAGGAAACTCAGCGGTTTTGCAGAGAAATGCCTAAAAGCTTCCAGCAGTGCTTGAAATCAGATATGTCTGTTTAATTAACGCTTCATCTCTCTCCTCGTTTACTCCTCTCTTTTAAATCCATATTTTTTCTCTTTCTCTTTAGTTCTTACAGTACTTTGTACATCCTGTTCTCTCCCCACTAGAACTACTCAGTTGTACAGCAGGTTGCGCTCTTTCAAGCCTTCTCTGGTTGCTTTTCAGCTAAAGTGCCTGTGTTTGCCTGTTTAGTCATGCTAAGTGATGTAATTTTGATGGCACCTTAATGCTGCAGCGATGTCACTTGTGCACAGTACTGCTGAATGCACAGATCTCATTATACTCCTCTTCTTATTTCCAGGCGCTCCACCAGTTGTACTACGACCCTGATATTGAAAACAAGAATCTGGCCCAGAAATGGCTCATGCAGGCTCAGGTCTCCCCTCAGGCCTGGCAGTTCTGTTGGGCTCTGCTGAGCCCGGAAAAGGTACAGCGTGCACCCTTCACCCTTCAACACTTTAACATAAGGAAAGCACTCATCCACTCCTTTTGGGGTCTCTTCCAGGTCCCAGAGATCCAGTACTTCGGAGCGAACGCGCTTCACACCAAGATCTCTCGCTACTGGTCTGACATCCCCTCGGACCAGTACGAGTCTCTGAAGACTCAGCTGTTCTCCCAGATCGCCTGCTTCTCTTCTGGCTCCAAGATGGTGCTCACCCGACTGTGTGTGGCTCTGGCTTCCCTGGCACTCAACACCATGCCTGAAGCCTGGCCCGGCGCGGTGGCAGAGATGGTGCGCGTGTTCCAGGAGGAGGGGGGAGGGGTGGACGGGCGTGCACGTTGCCTGGCATTGCTGGAGCTCCTCACTGTCTTGCCGGAGGAGTTCCAAACCTGCCGATTGCCGCAGCAGCGGAAAGGACAGGTATGACCTTCTCCCCCTGCTGCAGGCGGTAACGGCAACCTGACCGGTATTAGCTTGTTTTATTATTTATTTCTTCAACTAGATACATTTAAACCTCTGAAACTTAAAAGTGAGTAATTTGTCCATCTGTATAGTATATCAGCAAACCATTTGGTCGTCATATAGGAGGAATATAGCACACGTGACAGATGCAGGCTAAGCTTCGTTATGGTTCTCCCTGTAGGTCCGGGGTGCTCTGGGCCGTGAGTGGGAGTCAGTGTGTCCCTTGCTGCAGCAACTGCTGCAAAGGACAGACAGCCCCGGGGCCGTGAAGGCTCGCGTGCTGCGCTGCCTGTCATCCTGGGTGCTGCTGGACGTGCCCCTCAGCGAGAGCGAAAGCCTGCTGCACGACTGCTTCAGCGTCCTGCACGACCCTGAGCTCTTCAACACAGCAATGGAGGCAATAGTCAACGCCCTCTCGCAGCCCGATTCCCAAAGGTGCGTAGATGCATTTGGAAGTGGGACGCTCTCATTTGTTACAGTAGGTGGGGGCAGAATGAGGGATTGATAACGGGTGTGTTAAAGGCCAAGGGGGAGGACAGCAGCATTACTCGGTCGGCTGGTGTTGCTATAGTTACAGAGCAGCCTGGAGATGTCATCATGCTTCTGTTGATGCAGACATGGCAGTCACCCTTTGCCCCTCCCCCAGAGAGCAGGAGTGAGAAGAAGGGAGCGGTCGAGTCAGGGAAGAGGAAGGTGTGAAAGTGTATAAAAATAAAAGACTTTGTCCTCTGCACCCGATCTGTGACATTGCCGTGTGCCACCAAACATGCACATACTGGTAGATTAATAAACCTCAACATGAACTGTTGAGTAGTAGGTAGTGCGTTTTTTTTTTCCTGTTTGAATTATTTTCACGCCTATGTTGTTTTATTTGTATCCTCTCATGTTGTGTGACGCTGATAACAGCCCATCTAAAAGTCCTGACTCATTGTTGTTTTTCTTGGCCTCCATCTACTCATGTGTGATTTAATTAAATTATTAACAAGTGACAAGTCACATTTCTTATTCAACTTCACTCTAGACGTCACTGTCTTTTATTGTATCTATAATTCATCCATAGCTTCTGTTTCTTTGTGCCCTTCTTTCCCCATTCTCTTTGCGCGCTATCAACACTGAGCTCACCTCCCCGTCTCTTGTTCTCTGCCTCTGTTTAAACACATTACAGTCAATTCATTTGGGGGCTTGCTATTGGTCCAGCCGCATCCTGTTACTAGGCAACCCATTTCCCCTGTCTCCGAGAGTTGCGGTAATTGCAGAGGGGATCAGAGGTGGGGGGGGGCTGGGGTGGAGGGGTGGAGGGAGAGTATAAAATAAAGAGTCAGGAAGGAGGCAGGAAGTAACGGTGGGGCAGACAGCACCGGCGATGAGGACAGGCAACGGCTGACTTAGAGGAGACTGCAGCAGGCAGTCTCAGAGGGACCGTCAGGAGTCGATTCTGAGGGAAACGGAAAAATCCATCCTGCTCTCAATGGTACCACATGCACGCCGAGGCCTCGCCTCTCAAGCTAAGAGTGCATGACCTGCATTTGCAAAACATCTTGTTAAATATGAATGATGCTCTGAGTGTATGAGTGTGGTCTGACACACACACACACAAACACACACAGTAACTAACTAACTACAGGCAGTCATGGTACTTTCCTTATTCAGACAGTTCACCTTGGAAGACGTGCATACAAACACACACACACACACACAGGTGGTGGCCTTGAGATCAGCGTCATACACACATCGTGCCCAGGTAGACGTCACCTTGGTGAAGGTTGAATGATGTGCCGCTGCTTCATAATGCAGGGTCAGGACCCAGTGTTGTGTCTGTCGGAAAATCAGAGCATAATCCTGCAGGGACTGACACGCATGTGCTACGGTCTAGATCTATAGCAGGTACGCATAGACACACCACTTCATGGTGTTCAGGTGTACACCCATGCCCTTCACCTCTGATCATCACCCTCCCCCCCACTGATTTTGCTCTCCTTACTGTTGACACGAGGCCGATGTCTCAGGCTTTGGCCTGTCCAGAGCTGCGTCCTATATTAGAGTGTTTATTGCTTGTATTAATGTGTATTGTGAATGGCGTACATGTAAGTTCTCCTCACTTCAAGACCTTTACATGGACTCCATATTTGACCCCCATCTGTATGTGCATTTGCTGTTTTCTGTAGATATGTGAGTACGCTATTGAAACTGGTCCCTCAAGTGCTGGGCCTGCAGGATCAGCTCAGAGAGGCCGTTCAGAATGGAGACATGGAGACCTGCCATGGAATCTGCCGCATCACTGTTGCACTGGGAGAAAATCAGACAAGGTGAGAGTTTTTCTGGCATCGACGTAAAGATTTGATCTTTTTTTATTGCACCGTTTGTCATAAATAGCAAATGATCTGGTAAAATAAACCGATGTAAAAGAACAACCGGTTCTGGACATATAAATCTGGCGTGCAAGGGGCTCAAGCTGGTCTTGTGATTATCTAGACATCAAATGAATTGTTTTCTTGTTTTTCTTTAAGAGAAGGGCCTCTTGTGTGCTGTTGTGTATGAATGTAAGGGGATCTGCTTGTGGACCAGCTGTGCTGCAGAGCTGCGACATTACATTTTTCCCCCTTTCTCTCTCTCTCCCTCCTCTCCCTCCACCCACCTCCCCATTTAGGACTCTGTTGGAGCAGGTGGACCACTGGCAGAGCTTCCTGGCTTTAGTCAATATGATCATGTTTTGCACAGGCATCCCGGGCCACTACCCCGTCAACGAGACCATCAGCTCGCTCACACTCACGTTCTGGTACACTTTACAAGTAAGGGAATAGATCCACGCGTTCAATCGGAAGAGGAGTCATGAATTGAATGGTTTCTTTTTGTTCCCTTTGGTACCTAGAAGTCAAATGTTGACTGCATAAATAGAGTTAAATACATTACAGTGCAGATTAGAGACGATGCTGTATTAACATAAAAATGCAGTTGTTCAAGGAACAGCACAATAATGATAAAACAATTACTTTGCCATATGTTGAAGCTATTTTTAACCGATATAAAATTAGTTTCACTGAATTAGAAAATTGCATGATTCAAAATTTCTACAATCTAAATGAAAAGGTGACCTTTAATATAACAGTATCAATATGTTACTCTGTATTTTATACATGACAAAAGGGGTGTTTTCTTACTGGTTTAAAATATCCTTTGTCTTCTGTTGGCCTTTGTGGACTTGAACTAACGTGATTGTTTTATGCCTGCCATCCGCAGGATGAAATAATGTCATTTGAGGTGGAGAAGAGGACAGTTTACCTTCAGGTCTACAGGCCCGTGTATTTCCAGCTGGTGGATGTTCTGCTACACAAAGCCCAGTTCCCAGCAGATCAGGAGTACGCGTCCTGGTCCTCGGATGAGAAGGAGCAGTTCAGAATCTACAGGTGTGTGGGCTTTATTCGTTGTATACGTGCTGAGTGTTTGAGTGGCAGTCTGAGCATCTGCAGAAACGACCCGCTGACACGATAATAGTTCAGCAGCTGAGTTGTGTTTTGAGCAAAACATACGCTCCTGTAATGTTCTGTTGGTCTTTCAGGGTGGATATTTCAGACACGCTCATGTACGTGTACGAGATGCTGGGAGCCGAGCTATTAAGTAATCTGTACGACAAACTGGGCAGACTGTTGACCAATGTAGAGCAGCCAGCATCGTGGCAGGTGGGTGACAAACACACGCGCAATCAAAAGAACAATTTTCTCCTGGAATCGATTCTTTAGCGCATTCTCTTTCCACAGCACACAGAGGCATTGCTGTATGGCTTCCAGTCAATAGCGGAGACGCTCGACGTGAATTACTCTGACGTCATCCCAGGCCTTATCGGACTCATCACCAGAATCAGCGTGAACAATGTCCACCTCGCCGACACTGTTATGTTCACTATAGGTGCACTAAAGACCTCTGAGCGCAGTGCTACCAACAGATTGAAGGAGGCATGTGTTGACACGGTCTGTCTTTTTTTTTCCGGTCAAATTCTCACCAGGTGCTTTGGCAGAATGGTTAGCAGACCACCCGGTGATGCTTGGCAACGTCTTACCCCTAGTGCTTCATGCTCTGGGGAACCCAGATCTGTCAATTTCCTCTGTCTCCACACTTAAGAAAATTTGTAGGGAGTGCAAGTCCGACCTGCCACCCTATGCAAACAATATAGTAGCTGTCTCTCAGGTAATGCTCACACATTCAGGCTTCTTTGGTATGTGCTACTGCTTTTATTCACTCAGTATCACATGTGACTGCCAATTACAGTCACTGTCAATCATTTGATTCACTCCTTGTAACATTGGACGTTGTCATTTTGGTGTGTTTTACACAAATAGAACCATCAAACTGACTCGTTCTTTTCTTCCCTTAAGGAGGTGCTCATCAAGCAGATCCACAAGGTCAGTTCGTGTTCTCGCATTCTCTTTGTTTGCTTTTCCTGCAGAATTTAAATAAGGAATGCTGTGACTTTAACAAGTTTTAGCTTGTCATCTATCGATGTTATGTTTGGAGGTTGAAAAATAAATCAGCACATTGTGTAATTTGTAAAGCTAAATCTGCAATCATCGGCTTTTGCAGACGAGTCAGTGTATGTGGCTGATGCAAGCACTCGGCTTCCTGCTCTCTGCGCTCCCTGTCGAAGACATCTTAAGAAATCTTCACTCCCTAATCACGCCCTACATCCAGCAACTAGAGAAGCTTACGGATGAGACGGTGCGTACATCATTTGAGCACACACACATCCACAAGTATGTACAGAGCAGACACAGCTGGACTCTAGCCAATAGGAACAGGCCTTGTGTCTGTGTGGTGTCACTGCAGTGGAACATTTCTCTGCATGACCAGATTGGATTTGACCCTGCACTTTGGGCTAGTGACTCACTGGAGTGGCAAATGCATTCTCTGGGTTTTGCAAACACACGCACGCACACACACACACACACACACACACACACACACACACACACACACACACACACACACACACACACACACACACACACACACACACACACAGTGATGGCAGTAGGAGAAAAGCCAAGCTGGGAATGCATAAAAGTGCCTTGAGAGCACTTAAAGCAGGTCATCTTTTTACATGTGCATGCACATAGAAAGAGAATTCTTTGTTCTGCTTAAATGTCAGTTCCAGTGGAGCCTGCCATTTCAGATTACCTCCGTGGATGATCTAAATGTGGAGCTGATATCATCTAAAATATGCAATTTCACATAATGTTTCCAGTCTTACAGTCAGGAAAGAGCTTGGGTCTGATGATGAGATGTCAGCTTAGATGAAGCTTTTCATTTGTCTGTTTTTCTCTCATCCTGCCATCTTTTACACAAACATCCATATTGGCCAGCCTCCTCTCTCTCTCTCTCTCTTTTTCTCTCTCCCTGTCTTCATTCTCTCTTTCTTTTGGTTCCTGCGTGGCTGATATGTCGCCATTACATCAGACTATGGAAAATGCTTTATAATCAAACAAACGCTGTAGCGACACCTAGTGGGGAGACCTTTCCATTAGAGTGCATCCACTGACTGATCCACTGTCAAAACAGTTTTCAGTAATTTTCTTGTAACATGTTCAGATTTAAAGTTTTGTTTTATGTTCTCAAACACATCAGCAGATGTATTTCCACTTAAATGAGCAAGATATTCGGTAAATATAAAGTATTATTTCCTCTTTTTTTTGCAGCCTAATCCATCCAATAAATTGGCAATCATCCATATCTTGGGGCTGCTGTCTAATCTCTTCACTACACTGGACATCAGCAAGCAGGACGATGAGTCAGCAGATGGCTCAGCAGCACCACCTGTCAAAACAGCACCGCTGCCTCCTGGACCAAACCCGGTCAGTCATTGGAGATTGAGATTAAGATAAATTGAAAACACACAGTAGTTACAGAGTGTACATCCAGATTCCTGCAGGTTGGTAGGCCCCTCAGTCCCCTCTTTCTCTCCTCCCAATGCAGAATATGTTGGCTGTTGATGAGGGGCGAGGGTGGCCAAAGGCCATCATCAGCTATAGTGACATTTTGCTGACAGGCGTGTAGCCATGTGCAGATGTTAATATTCATTATTGCTGCTTGTTTTTAAAGGGTTTCCCCTTATTGGTTTAAATGAAATGGTTTTGCGGCTTTCAGGTGGTGGTGGTTTTGCAGCAAGTCTTTGCTCTCATACAAAACTTACTTAGCAAGTGGCTCAACGACTCTCAAGTTGTAGAGGTGAGTCACCAACGTGTGTAACCAAAACTGTGCCTCTATATTAAAAAATAGAAATAGCACACCTTCAGACATTATTAAATGCCAGTACAACTGGCCTCTTGTTCTCCCTCAGGCTGTGTGCGCCATCTTTGAGAAGTCAGTGAAGACCCTGACACACGACTTTGCTCCCATGGTTTCCCAGCTAAGTGAAATGCTTGGGCAGATGTACAGTACAATTCCCCAGGTCTCAGCCCTGGATCTCACACGGCAGGTACGCGCTGAAAGGAAAGCTCAAAGAATTGTCTATAGCCTGAATGCACAGTGTGTACTCTGACGTTTCAAATCCATCATAATGACACGGTTTTTATCAATTTGCCAGTGTTAACATGTAACAATAAAAATTTCAATGAATTTGACTACCTAAATTAACTGTAAATGTGACAGTAATGTTAGACTTGAGTGCATGAAAACTGGAGCCTGTAAACTCGGCCAGAAGTGCTGAGTTTCTCCTCTGGATATGCTGTGCCAGGGCTTTACTACAGCTGCTGTCCTACCTCTTTATCACTTTTGCCACATTTTCCGTAACGAGAGCAGAGCGTGTAATTCCTTACAGACCATCCTGCTGCCTGAGTCAGCAGTCACATCATCAAAAAACACTGATCCCGTTAACAGGCAGACATGTTGAGGCAGTAACGATGCTGCTAACATGTTTGACAATCACGTGGTTACCTTTAGATGTTGAGCTTTTTGTTCCCCTGTACATTTCATATCATCATCTAAAAACCTACAATACCAAAGTCTTAATGGATTGTCCTTAAATATCAATTGTATTTACCGTAGTGGTAACTTTGCATTTACACAAATGAAGCATGGTTGATGATAGAAATTAGGTAATAACCAACAGTGTCTCTAATCAGGTTTCTGCAGACCACGTGACATCATTCTGTTTGATCCCGTTGCTCATTTCCTCCCACAAAACTGATTTGTGTGGAACTCGAACCAGTGAGTGCCTGATGTGACGTCCTGCCGTTTCAGATGCTACACATTTTCTCCATTGAGACTGAGCACTTCCCCCCCATCAAGGCCCTGTTTGAGCTGGTCACCTCGGTAACGCTGTCCATCTTCCAGCAAGGTAGGTGGGGCCCAGCAGGAAACGCTGTCAAATGTGTCTGCTCAAAGCAGTGCTGCGCCTTTCACTCATTTGATGGGTCCAAAATAAAAAAGAGTAAACGCTGTAAAAAAAAAAAAAAAAAAAAAAAAAAAAGAGAGAGGCACGTGATAAAGGTGTTACTCTAAAAACTGATGGCTGCTGGATTTTTAGAGAATAAAGCAGCTCAGCCATCTTTTCAAGATCTCTCCCAGTATGTGCTTAATTTTTGAATAATTTAGTCTTTCATTGTTTTGTTTTTTTAGTCAAATTTGATCATTTCTTTACTGGTGTTACCCTGAGGTTTGCAAAGTTCAGACTTTTACCTCAACATAAAATGACTGAGATCCATTGCTCACACTTTTCTTAGCCCAGGGTTCTTCTACCAAGCCTGTCTGCTGCTTCTCCTCCCTTTATGTTGTCCCTTCTCCCTCCTCCTGCTTTGACTCTTTAAGTAATGGCTGCCTGTCTTCCTGCCTCTCAGCTCTTTTTTTGAGCAGGTGTAGACAGTATCAGTACAGATTCAGTCACAGCACAGAGACAACTAGCTTATTCAGTTGGCTGACGTGCAGCATGGCCAGCCGCCTCAGTATGGCTGAAGCCAGGGCAGCGCTTGGATTGGGGCTTTGCTCTCCATCACAGCCCTCTGAATAAGCCTTGCATTCTCTCCAGGGGTGTGTGTATGTGTATGAGGACTAAATGGGGGAGTAACTGAGCAGGAAATGTGTTTGGAGTCTGGGAACAGCACAAGCTGGGCGCTTACTACAGACTTTTATTCTCTCATTGCAAGTTTGCTGTGAGTCCATCCAGCAGCAGCGTCTTTAAAAACGTACGCATCCTGCAAGATTCTTGCTCAACTGTGCTTTATGCTGAAGTCATGTAGTGTGTGTCCAGCATGAGGGAGGTAGCGTACCAGAACCTGTCCTGATCTGAGTGTTATTTATCCCATTGACGGCTGCGCTGCACCGGTTCTCCTGTGAAGCGGGGGGAGCTCTGAATGAACCCTGACCTGCCCCCTACCCCATTCAAGAAGAAAGGTCCTATTTGTCCCTTTATCATACTGATCCCATTGATCACAGCGATGCCTGATGGGAAGGAGGGAGACGTGGGGTTCATTAAGATCTGGTGCTCCAGATTGTAACAGTAACAGAGGTGCCTCCTGGGTTCCCACTCCAAACCCACCTTTGTTTCTTTAGGTTTATTCTTTTTCTCTAGTTACTTATTCCTTTTTTAATCTCTCCAAACAGACCCATGTCTTTGTCTTCTGCCTGCGTTTTCTTTTTGTTTTTGGTTGGTCTGTTTTTTCCAAGACACTGCCAAAGCTTCATATGTCCCGCCCCCCCTTCTCCCCCTTTGTTCCTTACTCACGTGTGAATTATTTCAAAGAAATATTTTTGAGTTCTATTTTATTTCCACATGACTGTCGAATCTGTTCAGTTGCTGTTTGTATATTATTCTTATTCTCTTATGATTTCTTAAGTTTCATCTTTATTATATTTTAGGACCCAGGGATCATCCTGATATTGTTGATTCATTTATGCAACTCCAAGCTCAGGTGTGTTTTTGGTTTCTTCTTTCATTCACTTTGGGTTTCGACCTCGTTCTTTCTCTGCTCTCTGTCCTTTTCACTCTCTCTTTCTCCTCTGTCTTTCTGTTCTTTCTTATTTGGCCCTAAGGTGTCCTATCACATAGGCCGGGCAGACGAATGAAACAAGAGGGAGGATGTTTGAAAAAGAGACGCCTGTTTCTCTTCAAACACTTGATTCTAACAGTCACCTCGTCACAAAAAGTATGGACCTCATGGAGTTTTAATTTAACCTGACTCAGTCTAACAAGTGCGGCGGAGTACGGAAAACATTTGTTTTTTTATGTTTATATTATATAAAACTCACCCAATGGGTTGTTAATATCAGATTTTTCTCTTTAATTATGTAAAGATGCTGTTGTGACATTAGTATCTGGTAACGTTTAAAGTTTTTTGTTTTTTTTAACACATAGAATCAACATCTGGGCACCGTCACTCGGCGCCTCAGATGAGGGATTTGGGTTGAGAGGAGATGATGAAACAGCCCCGGCATCGGGGTGGTGGTCCTGGGTGACTGCTTAGTCTCTGAGCCTCCGTCCTCCTCTGAATTCATTCCAGCGCAGAGCCAATCAAAGCCCAAAATGAATTAATATTCAACTGATATTAATCCGTTCAGACGAATTGGCTGATGGCTCTCCTGTTTTATATTTTTTGTCCTCAGTCTTCATTTTCTTTCCTTTGTTTTCTATCTTTGGATAGAGACCTTCATCTCTCTCCCTCTCCCTCTCTCCATCCTGAATGAGTTCATTATTATGTGATGAGTTGTATTTCTCTTTATCTGCACATATTAATTAATTACACACTTTGGTTGCATATTCAGCTCAGTCAACCAAAAACAAGGAAAAGTAATCTGTCAAGTAGTTTTTGAGAAACAAAACCGTCATTGCCGTTAATTTTACTTTAGTTTCCAATGTTTGAGTTTTTGCAATTTGTTTGCTACACCTACTGAGTTCTGCAGCAGAGGGTTTCTGACTGAGTTTGGACCTAGTTTTCCTCGACAAACGGAGAGACTACTGTAGCCTGGAGGCAGATCTGATTTCAGGCCGTTGAGCTTGAGCTCAGATCTGGCTGCCAGGCTGAGCGGGCAGTGCTGATAGCAGTATTTTGAAGGAGCTTATGCAGGCGAATATGGTGAAACAGAACCAGTTGGGTCAGGCAGACGGACACGTGCCCTATTTAATGTTTTTAATCTGCATCTTAGGCCCTCAAACGGAAGCCCGATTTGTTCTTGTCAGACAGTCTTGACGTGAAGGCTGTGTACCACTGTGGTAAGTCTGCACACTGCTGACATAAACACACCCTCTCCACATGTGCACACACGCACGCACACACACACAAACACACACACACACACACACACACACTGCTTTCAACATACTGGTTTCAGTAATTTGCTGCTGTTCCTGTAAATGTGATCCCGTCAGTGCAAAGAACAGACTGTAAATGTTTGACACACTCTTCCGGCCGTGTATTTATCTTTCTGACTCTCTCACTTTTAGGAGTTCTTTCACTCAAATTTCCAGAGGCTCCAACTGTCAAGTCAACATGCTTTTTCTTTGTAAGCACACACACACACTTGCACAGATACATTTAAACCGTTGCCTGTGAATGAGTCATTTGAGGTTATATGTGCCCATTCTTGTTTGTACTTCAGACTGAGCTGTTGGCTCACTGCTCAGATGTGCCTCCATTGGCCAGAGTGGTTCAGGAGGATGGCAAGCTGTTGATCCAAGCTGTCCTGGAGGTGAGGAATTTATATTTAGCCCATTGCAATAAACTATTTTGCATCTCCATTTCCTGCCTTTTTTTAGTGAGTGAAGCCAGTGAACTGAAATGTGGATGTTGATGACATCATTGATCTGTCACAACTGGGAAACAGAATCACAGTATCAAGTTCCCAATGTGTGGCAATAAAAAGTAAAGATCAGCTATCTGTCAGGTTGCAGCAAACTGAAGGGTTTAAAAACACATTACTTGACCACGTGTTAGCTTTGAAATGCATACAGGGAGGTTTTTAGTCCGACCTGAGTCTTTCCAAAACAAGCACAGAAAGGTGGAGCTTATTCCTTTACTCAAGCCTGCCACCAGGGGGCTGGAACACTTTGGCTTCACTTTCAGAGGGCTGTCACCTCATCCATCATTATGAGCAACTTCCTTCTCCTAATCTGTCGACTCCATCCTGCCCCCAACAGGGCATTGGGGGCGGGGCACCACGGAGCCTCATGGACCAGTTCGCAGAAGTTCTGTTCAGCTTGAACAAGAACTGTTTCTCTCTGCTTGGTGTGTGGCTGAAGGAGGCGCTGCAGCCTCCAGGGTTCCCTTCATCGCGGGTCACAACAGAGCAGAAACACAACTTCTCACAACAGATACTCAGGTAACGCGACATGGCTACCACGCTTAGCACCGACAGCAATATGTTTTTTCCATACATATCATAAAAATGTGCATATCTTCTGTCTTGCAGAGAGCGAGTGAACAAGAGGAGAGTGAAGGAAATAGTGAAGGAGTTCACACTACTGTGCAGAGGGCTCCATGGTACAGAGTACACCGCCGAGTACTGAGACTCCAGAACCCTCACCAGCCAAAGCCTCGGCCCTGAGTGCCAGACAGCTGGATGCTCCAACAACAACGTTCTCATCTTCTCCATCAGTGAAGATAAATGATTGTAATGAAACCCCACCCCATCACAGGACAAGACCAGCTGAAAGCTGCCATCCGATCAATAGACAAACGTGAACACCCCGGTGGCTTCAAACATGCCTGTTTTGCTCTTTTTTGTTATAACTGCGGTTTCTCTTAATCTCTCTTATCTTATACAGAAGTCTTTTCCTTTCGCTTCGAGCAGCACTCCGAGCATGCCAGCACACTCAGCAGCTCCTATCTCTGTCTTGTTCTGCTCTTCTAGAATTCCCTGTGGTTCCTAGGCTGTTTCCTGGTGATTAGCATCCCTATGGAATGGTAGTGGTATTGTATGTAGCGACTTGAAATTAATTAATTAAAAAAAGAGTTATTTAAATGTATATGTATACACATAGAAATGTGAGGGTCGCCAGTCCTGCTGCTGCTAATGGGATGCGAAAAGGATCAATGACAGAAGAGAATTCTGCAGGAAACATAGATATCATTACAGTTTACTCCACCTCGTGCCCCTATGATATCTGCATTTGCCAAATTCAATTTTCTGTAAGTTGATTATATGCCTTTTTGGGGATATGAATGGAGGAACCAAAACGTGGGTGGGGGGGACTCAACTAAAGAAGGGTCTGCTTGACTCTGTACCTCATGTACATACAGTCTTCACCCAGTCCCTCAGCAGTCTCCGTGAGCCGCTGGACCCAGTTGTTATGCATTGGCGCTGATGGACTGCCTTTGGTCAAGTTGGAAAGGTTCAAGTAGCAGGCAGTTAGACAGTCATGGAACTGAAACTTTGAAGGGATAAATCATGGTGACGGCGAGCGGCTCGGTCACACTACTCGTGCAAAAATATTAATCGACTTGTGCATATTAACCGTTATTGCTGAACACGTTTATATTTGAGTGTATGCGATGTGTGTGTTCATACCTGTGTGTATGAGCTTTGTGTGTACAGATCCTAGCTCCCCCACTTGTTCAGTGCACTTATATTGGACCTACTGTACACATCCATAACTTCCTCTTGTGTTTTAAATCCATTTATTTCTTGAAACGACCACCACCCCCCCTGCTCCTCCCCCATATCTGCAAAGGCAGAACTTATCCGTCTCACACGCCAACCGCAGATGCTCTCAGACTGCTGCGCAGAGGCGTTCTCTCATCCATCTGGCTGCTGTTTCGGAGAGGACGGCAAAGGATTATTCAGCGGCAAGAACTGACAGACATTCTGTATTCTGCTCATCTGTTGTACCAGAGGCATTTTTGATGAAGTGACGGGAGGACTACTAAAATACCGTTTAGTGAACCGACAGGACCTGTTGACGCTTAATAGCACTTCAGCATTGAAATGTATTTTGTGGTCTCTGATGAATTCTATCTCAGTCTAATCCTTCTGTCTTATCCGAGGTGCCTGCAGACATGTAGCATGTATGTGTTCTCTTGGGGACATTCGGGCTCCTGGGGACAGACGTTAAGGACACGAAATGCTGCAGAAAGTTGCAATCCGGTGGACAGGAATCTGCCCTGTAAATGGAGCTGTTTTGCCTTCCAGTCTGTTTCCAAATGTGAAATAATGGATATTCAATACTGATTCTTGCTCTGTATCGTGGTCTCATTCTGAGGTGGGATAATGAAACTATGTCACACTTTATCAAAAAGAAGTAGAAGGAAGTGTAGGGGAGGGAATGAAATGTACATTTTTTTTTGTACCTCTGCTTTAATTTATTAAATATATCTAAGACTGCAGTTCCTGAATTTTGTGTGTGTGTGTGCGGGGGGGGGGGGGGGGGGGG
>BJFM01001281.1:47044-57738 GCA_016586285.1 Arothron firmamentum
GGGGGGGGGGGGGGGGGGGGGGGGACTGTACAGCCCAGTACAGGAGAGTTCTAATGAAGAAGATGAGACGTCATTACGATCGTTTGGGGATGGCCTTTTGCGCATGCGCAGAGCGTAGACAGGCGCCCACGTGAGGCTGAAGTGGTCTATCATACTGGTCTGACTCTAACCGCACCAGTTCTCCCAGTAAGTGCAGAAGTTTCTCCAGCACCGCTGCTCAGCTGATAGGATACTCCGGCTTTTCTTTTGGATTTTGGAACAACTACTGAAGCTACACGTAAGTTGAATAAACTACGCTAGCCTTCTGCTAACTTATTAGCATTTAGCATCCACAAAAGTAACGTTGCAAAGGTATGGAAAGATACCCTTGGGATTTAAGTCACTGTTATTTAAGATGCATTCTTATTTATGTGGACACCGTCTTCAGTCACAGCTAGAAGCATGACAGTGGGTGTTTTTGTGTGTGTGTGCGTGTGTGCGTGTGTGCGCGCGCGCTGCTTCATTTGAATGTGCATGCGGGAGACACTTTTGGTTCGTCTTCATTATTGCCATGATTTGAGCTGGACAGTTTAAGCCAAAGGAAGTTAATGTTAAATATATAAAATAATTTTTAAAAATAAGTCAAAATTTAAGAAAATAGATGCACCATCATCCTGTAAATGGGTTAGTGTGCCTTAACGCTTCAATGAATGTATCGAATCTGTAGATCTTGATGAGTAGGACATCTGCTGATTAAGAGCATGAGGGTGGTTGTGGTAGTAATTAGAGTATTTCTAACAGAAAGCGCCTGTGTGATCTGCTGCCTGCACAAAACCAATAAGCTAATTTTCAGAGGCCTGAGTGCATTTGCACTTTGGAATCACCATAGTTGTTTTGTTTTTTTTTGTGTGTGTGAAATCCTGCTGCATTCAAATTTAGCTTCATAAAGATAAATACAATATATGATGTTAAAAAAAACCGGACAACTTCAACCAGATTTATTGTTAAGATCTGAAAATCAGTGTTGGGAAAGTTCATATTCTACATGAACTAGTTCAAAGTTCAGTTCAAAATTTTTAAAAAGTTCAGTTCATAATTCATAATTCAAAAATTTTGAACTAAGTTCACAGTTCCAATAATGAACTAGTTCAGTTCTTTTTTCACATACTGTATGTTGTTGTGAGCTATTATTTAAATTATTGCCATAGAGCCACAGACAGCAATTACTTTATTAGTTTTATCACTGAAACAATACTTCATATTTCCTCTTCATATCAAGTTTTAAATCCTTAATCTCAGACAGTTCAGTCTTAAATTCATTTAGGTTTTCTTTGAATTTTTGTTTAAGAGTGTCTGTACTTTTTTTCCCTTGATGTCTCCTTTTTGGAAGGCTGCAACCCCTTAATCTGGGCTTTCCACTTTACTCAATCACTGCAGGTCTCTGACAACATACTGCACCAACAGGTTGTCGACGGAGCCGCTGATGTACGCGGTTAATGAGATTTGGGTTGACTGTCTTTTGATTTTATTTATTTATTTATTTATTTTGTTGCTTGCACATACGTTGAAAGGATAGCCAGGTTATTCAGTTTAATGTGCTGTTTCAGCTTTGCTGTGGATGTGACTGAAGTGCAGATTTTCTTTTTGAAAGTCAGTGGGCAAAGTTTGCACAGAAATGAAAGATTTTTTCCATCCTAATCAACCTTATCATAAAAAAACATTTAAATGATCATACGACGCATCTTTGCTGCTTTGTCGAGTCGATCTTTGTCTTGAACTACATGTGTTTTTCCGCTGCGTATTAAAGCCTGTTTACCGTGTGTTTCAGTCGGGTTTTTGCCTGGCACTGTATCTGGCACTGAAATCTGGCACTGTATTCATCGAAGATGAACTGAGAGAGTGTGTGTCATTCAGACACCAGAATGAACGAGTTCACAGTAACATTCATCGGGCAGTTCACATTCGCTCAAAATATGAACGCGTTCATGAACTATCGTACAATGAATGTTCAGTCACAACACTGCTGAAAATTTCCCAAAATGATTCAATATACACAATCGCTCTCCACTACAGTATGTTCTGATTTTATCCTGTGTACTGTAATCTAACCTTAATCGATCTAACCTGATCAGCAGACAAAGATCGACCTTATTTAAGGTGTCCTGACTCACTCCTTTTTTTCATAATTGACCTCTGCTTTATCGATCCGTTATCTCACAGTATGCTCTTATCGAGGCAGGGTTAAATCAAAATAATCAACATTTGAACCTTCCTCTCGGAATGATTGTAATAACAAGGATGTGTGGATCTTTGTCCTTCAGTCATGGCCGTAGTGCGGTTCTACAGTGATGAGGTTGTGGACTGGAGAGCCTTACAGAGGGCAGCCAAGCTCTACCCACAGCTGTCAATCACCACTGAGCTCTGCTACAATGTGGAGTTGACAGGTGAGCACAAAGAAGCCCCAAAGGTTTGAATGAGACAGATGTATGTAGCGGGCGTACGCCGCCTGACGATCACAACCTTCTGTCTGTTCTGCCACGTTGTCCTTGTGTCTGTCCGGCTCTCCCCTGCAGGCTGCAGCAGTCTCAGTGCTGAGCAGAAGGAGGTTCTCCTCTGGTTGTTTCGCCCGCCGCTGCAGGTAGAGCCGCTGTCTGAGACACCAAAGCTCACAGAGGGCAGCGGGGAGAAGCTGGTGGAGATCGGACCTAGGTACCGTTACACCCACATGGTCTGAAAAATGTGGATCCCTCACCTGTCCCCTTTAAAGGAACTTTCATCAAACATATTTGCATGACTGAATAAATATAACCACATGCTGCATTTCCAGCTGTGTTTCTACTGAAGCAATCACGTCATAAGTAAATCTTCCTCGTGTTATTTCTCTTCAGGTTGAACTTCTCCACTGCCTGGTCCACCAACACTGTGTCCATCTGCCATAGCGCCGGCCTCACGAACATCACGCGGATCGAACTGTCTCGCAGGTTTCTGATCAAGGTTTGCGCACACAGGGCGGGAAGGAATGTCACTGAGTACATTTCCTCAGGTTCTGTCCTGAGGGGGAACTTTGAGGAGTTTTTCCAGCCTCGGTTTCTACCTTCTGCTCGCTTTTCTGATGTGAGCTACCTCTCTCTCTCTCTCTCTCTCTCTCTCTCTCTCTCTCTCTCTCTCTCTCTCTCTCTCTCTCTCTCTCTCTCTCTCTCTCTCTCTCTCTCTCTCTCTCTCTCTCGCAGCCCAAGAATGGAGAGAACTTGAAGGACCTCAGTGGTAATATTAAGAAGCTGACTGAATGCCTGTATGACAACATGACGGAATGCCTCTATCAGCGTCCCATCACCTCCTTCGCCGTGGAGATGAAACCACAGCCGGTGTTTGAGGTGGACATTCTGGCTGAAGGCCGTGCGGCTCTGGAGAGAGCCAACCATGATCTGGGTGAGTCTGTTACTCTTTCCAAGCTTCCTCCTCCCTCCATCTCTTCTCCCCAGTCTAACCTGTGCCCTTCTTCCTCTCCTTGCGTGCCTCTCTTCGCTCCTGCAGTTCCAGTGAGTACTCTGTGCCTGCTGCTCCGCATGATCACACCACATGACATTGTTAATTAACCGTTAGAGTCACAGGACAGCAGTGATGCTGCTGATTATCTCACACATGCATGCTTGTGTGCAGCTAGTGCCTGAAGTCATGTGAGGGCAAATTTTACCCAAAAAGCCAGAAGGGAACTGTCTGATGGTTTTAGTCAGACACAGTGACGGAACCTGTGCTCATGTTGATACTCTCAGCTTCATTCATATTCTGAAGCTGCCGCAGTGGATGAGAATAACTCCAGCACGTATTTGTAGGCCATTCTTGCCCGGCTGGGGAATTGAAGTGATAAATAAAACAGACCGCTGTATTATTATTATTATTTTTATTTTTAATTTTTTTTTTTGCAGCATTACAGTATGTTAATTTCTACCAAGGGCTAATTCCACTTTTGATGCTTCCCTTGATGAATTAAGCTTTTTAATTTAAGTAGCACAAGTTCTTGCATATTAAACCTTAGAGTGGTGTATCTTGTGCAATAAATGTTGGTAAATCTGCATTAAAACACTGATAAAGCTACCTCAAGTAATTCTAATGGTATGTGTACAGTTCGCTTCAGAACGTCGGACATATTTGTCAGCAAAGCTGGATGAGCCCACTGTGGGCCCACAGTGGGCTCCAATGAGCCCACTGTTTAGTCTGGAATTAAATTTATTTTATGCAAGTTGAGAGTTTACCTGTCAAAAATGTTATTCTGGGCAATCACATTTTTAGCCACGGAAAGTTTCAATGATGTCATTTAATGTAGAGTAAACTATAAACAGGCCAGGTTTTCTGTAATTCTGTGCCCTTTAAATTAACAAGCACTGCTTGGTGTGTGTGTGTGTTCATCCTATCTTTGTGGTCAAAAGCTATTTTTGAGGCGACTGGCGAGTGCCTGGATGCTTCTCAGACGCTTGTCTGAAGCTAGGGAGGCAAACAGGCTGTGTTCTGGGTGATAAGAGTCCTTTAGGTTGTGAAGAGCCCTGCGGCGGGAAGTGTAGTTGTCTGTGGCAGTGGTGAACCGGTGATTTTCGAAGCAATTTTTACAGTCTTTTAAATGAACTTATGGTCCTGAGCTGTGATATTGCCAAACCAGACAAGAATGCCTCCTGTAAGGGTGCTTTCAATAGTTGATGAGAGGCCTTGTGGACAAACCATTGTTCTTGACACACCTTAGGGAAAAAAAAAAAAAGTCTGTTGTTCCTTCTTGCTCAACATGCTGGTGTTCAAAGACCAGCAGAAGGAGTCGGTCATATGCATCCCCAAGGACTTCAAAGAGCTTGCAAGTTCAACAGTGCTGTTATTAATACACACAGGAAGGTGTGTGGGTGTCTGAAGTCTGCCTGTCAGAAAGTCATATAACCACCAGCAGATGGCGTTGCAGAGGCCCAGGTCTTTCAGTTTTAATGCTAATTTAGATGGCACACTTGTGCTAAAAGCAGAGCTTTAATTGAGGAACAGCATTCTGAGGTGGGCTTTTTTTTACCGTTTAAGCACAGTATGACTAGACAGTTTCACAGCCTCCTTAACAGATCTGTTGGATCAGTAGGTGCACTGTGGAGGATCAAGATCAGCAGAAATACTGGTGCAAAGTATTTCATTACAGTATTTTGGTTACTTTTAAAGCTAAAGACTATCATTGATAAGTGGCTTTGGGTGGGTTGTGACAAAAATTGGTTAAGACTCAGATTCAGGTAATCAATGTGAAGCCCCCTAAATATACAGTAGCTATACAAACATTGTGTGTGGTTTATTAAACTGTTATGATGTCTTCGCTTTCTCGTAACATGTGCGCATCTTTCCATCCAGGGTTGTTTTGTTCTTGACGTTTCATTGTGCGTTGTCCTTGTTACAGGTTTGGCCTTTGACTCCTGGGATTTGGACTACTACACATCAATGTTCCAGAAGATTAAAAGGAACCCTACCAGCGTGGAGTGTTTCGACCTGGCTCAGTCCAACAGGTGAGGTGCACTGGGACTATGGTTTGTGGCATAGTTGTGTTTGGATCTCTCAGATTTGGGTTTGGGTTTTGTCATTCCCTGACATTTCGGCTGTTTACAGCGAACACAGTCGTCACTGGTTTTTCCGGGGGCGGATGGTGATAGATGGGCAGGAGCAAAAGGAGACTCTCTTCGGTCTCATAATGGACACCCAGAGGCACAGCAATCAGAACAACGTCATCAAGTTCTGCGACAATAGCAGGTTAGGTCAGCAGCAGCCTTTAGCCGTGTGTTTCTGTTCTGTTGGACTCAGCCGGACACATGTGTGTCCAGTGCAATCAAAGGAGTAGAGCTGGAGTGTGTGTACCCGAAGGATCCAACCCAAGCCAGCGCTTATGACACCAGACGCACGCTAAGACACGTTATCTTTACTGCAGAGACGCACAACTTCCCAACAGGTCAGGACAACACAAACATTTGTTTCCTTGTGTGTTTTCTTTGACGCAAATGTCCCATTAATCCTAAACGCGCGTAGGTGTTGCTCCATTCAGCGGTGCCACCACAGGCACAGGAGGTCGGATCAGAGATGTGCAGAGTGCTGGAAAGGGAGCCCACGTCATTGCAGGCACTGCAGGATACTGCTTTGGCAACCTGCACATACCAGGTCTGCAGGAAAGGTCCAGGAGTTTCTTCTCTGAAGATGGAAATGTGTTAATAATCTATCTGTTCTCACCTACTCCAGGTTATGTTCTCCCCTGGGAGTCTTCAGGAGAAGGATGGGAGTATCCATCCAGCTTTGCACCACCACTGCAGGTGGCGATCGAGGCCAGTGACGGAGCCTCCGATTACGGCAACAAGTTTGGAGAGCCTGTTGTGTTAGGTTAGGAGGACTATTATCATCGGAAAACGAAAAAAGCCATTTGCAGTTGCTCATATTCATTTCTGTAATTTGTTTCTTTCATGACTAAGCTAAACCCCATTCATGATTTTAACCAGGTTGGCAGAAATTTATCTTGTTCTTCTACCCTCCTGCAGGTTTTGCCCGTTCGTTCGGCATGCGGCTGACGAGTGGAGAGCGGCGGGAGTGGATTAAGCCAATCATGTTTAGCGGCGGTATCGGGTCTATTGAGGATGTTCACATAAAGAAAGAAGAAGCAGAGGCTGGTAGCTATCCCTGTTCAGCGTGAAATGCGGAGGCTATATTTACACACACACACATCGATGGATGACTCACAGCGACTCTGTGCTCTACTCCATCATCAGGAATGGAAGTGGTGAAGATCGGAGGGCCGGTGTACAGAATCGGCGTGGGAGGAGGCGCGGCCTCGTCTGTGGAGGTCGGTATGCTGCGAGAGGCAGTGCCAACAGTGACATCACATGGTGGTTAAACTCATTTTATCCTCGCAGGTCCAGGGCGACAACTCCAGCGACAGGGATCTGAACGCCGTGCAGAGGGGAGATGCTGAGATGGAGCAGAAGATGAATCGGGCTCTCAGGGCGTGTTTGGAAAGGAGCGGCGGAAACCCGATCTGCAGTATACACGATCAGGGGGCGGGAGGAAATGGTGGGAAATGTGCTTTTTTTTTTTCCCCCTCAATAATTATTCAAGCTGAGTTAATGAGTCAGTGGTTCAGATGTTGAATCATAGGTTCTTTTTTTAGTTTTCCCACCCCCTGATTCCCACACACTGATGTTCCCACCGTCATGGATGCTAACACATGTAACCCAGTGCGTTTGCTCAAGTACTGGCCTCTACCCATTTTCTGCAACACTTTTGATGTCCAACGTTGTACTTTTACCTTACAGAGTCACAGATGAATGGGATCTCTCATTTGCCCTCATTAAAATTCATCATCATCATTATATCTCCTTCAGGTAATGTGTTAAAAGAACTCAGTGAACCAGCTGGAGCCATAATCTACTGCAGCAGGTTCAAGGTAAACATGGAAAAGGACACATTCTGCTGTTTTTCATTTTATCTTGTTGCCCTGTTCCTCTCCACTGTGTTTTTTTTTTTGACCTGCAGAAAGGTGACCCCACTCTGAGTGTGCTGGAGCTGTGGGGGGCTGAGTATCAGGAGAGTAATGCCCTGTTGCTACGCTCATCTGACCGAGACTTCCTGGAGAGGGTCTGTCAGAGGGAGAAGTGTCCCGTTGACTTTGTGGGAAACATCACAGGAGATGGGAAGGCAGGTTTCAGCCTGGGTCAACCGTGCACAGCCTTTAAAATCTGACTGTAACACATTTAAAATTACAGTGGTGTTTTTATTTGCACAGATTGTGCTGGTTGATGATGAAGAGGATAGCGCTGGTCTCACAGATAGGGGGCGCTGTCCTGTTGATCTTCAGCTGGAATGGGTCTTGGGAAAGATGCCACAGAAGGAGTTTAAGATGGAGCGTTTGGCAGCTAAGCTTCAATCTTTGGTACTTCCTGCTGGGCTGAGCATCAGAGACGCTCTGGAGAGAGTTTTACGTTTACCCGCAGTTGCGTCCAAACGCTACCTGACAAACAAGGTGTGTGTTGCATCCCCTTTCTACAGTTTTGCAAGCACAGTACACATGTGCAGACTCTGTAGTTCCACCATTCACTTTCTCTTCCAGGTGGACCGCTCTGTGACTGGATTAGTTGCCCAGCAACAGTGCGTCGGCCCTCTTCACACCCCCCTGGCTGACGTGGCTGTTGTTGCTCTGTCGCCCTTCAGCTTGGAGGGAGCGGCCACTTCCATTGGGGAGCAGCCAGTCAAAGGCCTGGTGTGTCCCGCAGCCGGGGCCCGCATGGCTGTCGGAGAGGCTCTGACCAATTTGGTGTTTGCAAGAGTCACGGCTCTAAAGGTGATTGGATGATGAGTGCAGGAAAAAAACGCACACAAGAATCTAAAAGTCCTTAGTAAATTAGTTCAGATTCTTTTAATTCTGCAGATTGGTCCATATAAAATTTATTTTAAATGTGGATTTTTGACTCATCTCCTGCTCCTGTGTGAAGGATGTGAAGTGCAGCGGTAACTGGATGTGGGCTGCCAAGCTGCCCGGAGAGGGCGCCTGTCTGTGGGACGCTTGCAGAGCCATGTGTGAGGTCATGGGTCAGCTGGGAGTGGCCATCGACGGCGGCAAGGACTCTCTGAGCATGGCCGCCAGAGTGGGGAAGGAGACGGTCAAAGCTCCAGGTGCCTTCTCTCTGCGTTTACACGACTTGGTGTGTTTTTAGTGGATGTTTCTTCAGCTAATGTGAATTCTGTTGCTGCATCAGGGGCTCTGGTTATTTCTACCTACGCTGTTTGTCCTGACATCACAGCCACTGTCACGCCTGATCTGGAGGATCCAGATGGCAAAGGTTTCACACACGCACAAACGCACTGCTCAAAATATTAATATTCGGTCTAATTTTGGTTACTCAAGTTTCTTTAGTTTCTTATGGTTGTTAGGGGAATATATTTGGACTGTAGATCAGCAGATGTTTAATACAATGCATAATTAAACAATACAGTAACAATGGTAAATGTGCTCCTCATGTATCAGTGGGGGGTTGGGGGGCTGAACTTAAGTGACAGTAGGTATTGGCAACAATTCAAATATCTAATAGTGATATTTATCTGTTTATTAACAGAACAACATATCGCTGCTGAAATTCTCTTATAAATATGTTAACTTGTGTGTATTTAGAATTCATTTGTTCTGTGTTATGAAAGACAACTAACATTTTGCTAGAAACCTCACGCACACTTGCAGAGTTTCCATGGTAACACATGGTTTCCCTCTAACCCTTCCCTCTGTGTGCAGGGGTGTTGTTGTGGGTTCCAGTAAGTCCAGGGAGTCACCGCCTGGGAGGATCTGCTCTGGCTCAGTGCTACAGTCAGCTGGGAGACTGCTCTCCTGACTTGGACCAACCAGAACTCTTGACCGCCTGTTTTAATGCCACACAGTCCCTCATACAAGGTCAGCGTGCACTCGCAGGGTCATTAGCAAGTTAACTGTGGTTGAAATGTGAACCCGCTCCTCTCTTTTAAATGATTCATTTGCATAAAAATCTGCAGTATTGCTCCTTTGTTATTGTTTTGTTGTCCTCAAAATTGAGGTATTCGACTTGCTCTTTCAGACCGCCTGCTGAGCGCAGGGCACGACATCAGTGACGGAGGCCTTATTTGCTCCCTGCTGGAGATGGCGTTTGCAGGAAATCGTGGGATTGAGGTTGAGCTGACATCTGATGGAGCTGGAGGTCTGTGAGCTGATTTTCTTCCTCTCCGTTTGATGCTGAAGAGGGCACCGTTGGTTTCATTTGTATTTAAAATCTGCTGCATCTCTGTGCGCAGTCATGGAGCTGCTGTTCAGCGAAGAGCTCGGTTTGGTCCTGGAGGTGTCACAGGTGGATGTCGACACGGTGTGTCAGAGGTACAGCGATGTAGGAGTTCAGTGCCATCGCATTGGCAGAACCTGCGACTTTGGACCCAAGGCTCAGGTGGGAATGGGTCTCAACACTTCATACATCTCCAGCATGTATCAACCTCATCAGGAGTAAATGTCAGCTGTTCTGTGTTTAGGTCAGAGTCTGTGTGGACGGACAGGAAGTTCTGAAAGAGCCGCTGCCAGACCTCAGAGCAATGTGGGAGGACACCAGTTTCCAGCTGGAGCGTCTGCAGGCCAATGAGATCTGTGTTAAACAGGAAGAAGAAGGCCTGGCCAAGAGGACTCAGCCCTACTTCAAACTGACCTTTGACCCCTGTGAAATACCAGCCTTCAGACAGTTGGGTAAGATCAGCTAAAAATTAACTTTTCTCAAAGATTTAGCCCCATAAACAAAAGTAAAAAATTATTTACTTCATCAACTGCTCCTCATGATGCTTTAATCCTTCTTTGAGGTATCACTTTGTTAACATTTATGATCAACATATTAAAAGGATGGATCTCACACAAATGGATCCTATCTGTTCTTATTCTGGCTTGTTGCTTTCTCTCATATCTCAGTTGCGGGGCAGCCTCGTGTTGCTGTTATTAGAGAGGAGGGCAGTAATGGAGACCGAGAGATGTGTGTGTCTCTGTACATGGCCGGCTTTGAGGTGATGCTTCAGAGTTATTTCATCAACTTTGAATTCGTATTTGAACATTTTTCGTTCATCCTAAAGTTTATTGTAGTGATATTACAACCCTTTCAACAAAAAGAAAAGATGTAATTGACTCTGTGTGTGTGTGTGTGTGTGTGTGTGTGTGTGTGTGTGTGTGTGTG
>BJFM01001282.1:791-19201 GCA_016586285.1 Arothron firmamentum
ACGCAGGCAAACACACACACACACACACACACACACACACACACACACACACACACACACACACACACACACACGTACTCATTAACAAAGGCTTAGCATTTGCACAGTATACCCCCAGTGAAGGTTAGCACACTGCGGCTGACTAACCTCCCACAGAGGGGAAATACACCTCAGTTACCTGATTTTCAGCTGACCCATCCTCAACCCTTCAATCACACACCACGTTTATAATCCAACAGATCCAACCAAGCCCAGACAGCATGAAAATCGACATCCTACCTATGCACACGCCAGCAGTCGCTCGTAACGTTATTCTACGAATTTTAATCATGTAATTTGGTCGACAGACTTGTGGAAAATTTTTAGACTTTCAAGGAAAGTCTATGTCGGTTTCACCACTAGGTGCCAGCACTGGCCTCAATACAGCATAAAGCCCTGGAAAAAATGCACCTCTCGACTTCTCTGCAGGGCTTTAAATCTCTCATCTTTTCAGAAACACCTTTGTACAATTTAAGCGGAGAACGCCCCAGAGAAGGAATCAGATATTAAATTATGTGCAGAGAATCGCGTCACACATACTTGAATTTCACAGCGCTGGAAGAGAGTCAACATATAAAAAGTGTGTTTCAAAAGTAGGTTTGTGTTTGGTGCGCGATTGCGCGTTAGATGGTGATTTTGGTGGTCAAGGCTTGACTGTTGTGGCCGCGGTACGTGATGGTTCCGTGGACCGGTGGTGTCAAGAGGTTTAATTTAAAAGACCACCTGAATGACGAGTAACAGCTGAGTTCACACATCTGGAAAGCAAAACTCTTCTCCATTAAGCGCGTCATTACGCACACGGACTCCCCACGGGTTCAGCTTTTCTTTTCCAGGAGAAACTTTTGGATTTCTCCTGCACTTTAAATTGTACGAGTGTGACTGCCAAGAATTTTCTTTTCAAAGTCAATCATCATATTACGAAAATCTAAAATTATCTGTGACATTATTCTTTTCTTTACCTCTCGCGTAAAAAACAACCTCAAGCGCAAACATTTGGCACTCACCTCAGCAAGTCTCTTGGCGAATATTCCGTTTGTCAGAATAAAATCACGGCTCTTGAGACATCCGGGCGGACAGCATCCGAACAAACGCAACCCGCTGACGCTGACTCAGATCGATGGATGCGGGCTTTCAGTGCATGATGATACATGGGGACGCACGGAGAGAGAAAGGCGCTGCGCAGCTCTGGCAACGAACGTTTAAGCGCCGCGGAATGACATTCTCCCTGCTCTGCGGTCATTGGTTTAAAACCTGGTGCTCCCTCCTCCTTCTCCAACAACACGCACACCCCCTTAGCTGTTCTCACCTACGGGCTGCGCGCATCCCAGGATTTTACGCACATATTGTGTCTTGATCGATTCAGCATGGTCTGGTTTCCAGACACGGCAAGTTTGGTGATTAGTGGAGATGTTTCCTCACAGACCGACCATCATCTGTCAAACCACACCTGTCCAGGATTTCATCTTTCTCTGTAATGTCATTGGGACATGAACCAAAATACTAGTAAGGATTCTCTTTTTCATGGAAAAACCGCTGCATCATTTTCACAGTGTAAAAAATGAGGCTAAATGGAATTGTTTTATGCAGAGAGCCATTTAAATGCAAACCTGGAGTTGAGACAGGCCATCCAGGTCAAACAGTGCGGCTTATTGTACCCATCGGCCCACACAGTGAGGCCCTCATACACATCTTCTTTCATCCTGCAGGCTCTTGCTCCTGTGGCGTGCTTTACGGATTCAAACGTCACTTTTCTGGCGCAGCGAGCACAGTAGACAACTTAGCTCCCATGTACAGTACAAAAATTAACTGCTCTATTCATCCGTTTTACAGCACACGCATCTGCAGCTGCAGCTACAAATCACAGCTTAGCATTTTAATAGGAAATCTGATCACCTTTTGTGTCTCCATTTCCCTCCCCACCTATTTTCTGCACCGCGCTCAGTTTTTTGTTGCTGTTCTTTTTTTGGGACACAGACATCTGTAACATTAAGCGTATTTACAGAAGATGCACAGGGAAAGAAGAGATGGGTACCGGAGAGCCAACTAATCTTGCCCTTGTCACCTTGTGGTTTGTGGAGTTGCAGCACATTTTGATGAAAGTGTCACAGCTGGGCACCTCTGATAGAGCCCTTATCTCTGTCCTCTCTGCGCTCTCTCCATTCTTTATGGAACACTGCTTTGAAAACAAACCGGGGCTGATGTGGGACTGCGCACCCTGTGACAGCGGCTTGGATGTCATGGGCAGTGAATGGCAAAGTGCTGCGTAAGGAGGTTATCTTCCCATCAGCATATCGGGTTGTTGGAGACAGTAAAGTGCATCTTATCTTGGCTACACTGGGGTCAGCTAGCAAGCAGTGGCACGCTGGGATATCTTATCTACTTTTTAATTGAATAAAGTCTTTCTTTACTCAGTTTAAACAGGGAAACGTTCAGTCCGGTGTAGAATATGGATGTCTTCTGCTGAATAACAATAAAATCCTAAATATATAAGGTGGAAAAGGTTAGACTTCATCCCACTTGCACCATTGTTATAACGTGTAATCAGGTTGCAACATGCAAACTCAAGTATAAAGAAATTTCACTTTCACAAGACCATTGTGTTTGCAGCTAGTCTAACTCTGACTGTAGAAAGAACCATCATTGATACATCTGACACACACCTGCCAATTCTTAAGGAGCTGAAAGCTCTTTTTTTTGTACCCACTAACTAATGTTATAATGTAGAGGAACTGCAATGAAGAGACCAATGCACACAGCCAGACATTTATAAACAAAGCGAGGCACCAGTCCAAATCCAAAATATCAGCCCCGTAGGTAGACTCTGCTACCTGGATGGTGGCCACACTTTCAATAATTATATAATAATACAATAATTCACCTTTTTTAAGTTCTAGAGTTTTTCTTTTTCTTTTTTTTTTAATTTACCCAGAATTAAAAACAAACAAACAAACAAAAAAACTTGCTATGTTTCCACCAACATTACCCGGTAAATAAATTTCTGGAAATGTTGGTGGAAAAAGAGTGTTATTGTTTGCAAATTGCAGTAATGCCTAGCAAGTTAATTCGAAATTGTGGTTGTCTTGAAAAGCAACAGACCAGAAAAAAAACCAACAAAAAAGCATAACAGAATCGTACCTCTGTCACAACCCATCGGGGACCATTCTTTTCAATGACCCTGTATAACCCAGCTCCAAACCCCCGGCCCCTTTTGTGAGAATAGGGTAAGTGGTTCCAGCTTTGGCCTTAAGCAAGGCTGTCAATCAAGTGGTGGGAATTCGGGCAGTGTTTTGTAATGTCGCCTCATCCCAAAAATATTAGCTGGAGTGACATCACCTGACTCTGTTTGTCCCACTGAAAATAAACTCATGGCTGAACCTCTTCTTGCATTAGAACCAGTATCTCTTTCTCTGTAGCTACATGTCCCATTACTGTTACTCATCACATTTATCCAGCCGTAATCTACGTTGCCTCTCTCCTGTGCCATTAGTCTATCAGCTCGTGTCGCTCGTGTCCTTCGTCCGAGGACGTTGGCAGTTATCACTGAGCTGTCATCGCATGCATCAGTTTACTCAACTCATGGAAGGTTCGGTTACACTGGAGAGACATACAGCCACTGCACTCAGCAGCTATTTCCCCCTTGTATTTTTCTGTACATGTGGCCAACATACTGTATGCGCAAGCATGTGTTCTGTTTCATTAAAAGAGATATAATAGTGAGGTCAGAGGTTAAGCTAAACACAAATTCACAAGAGCCAGGATGAATATCACTCACGTTAGTGCCATAAGTATAGTTTAAAACTTGCTAACATGTCAATCGGGAAACAGCTAGCGTTTCAAGAGTTAAGTTAAGGTAGACACAAGAGAGTTATATGACCTTTGCAAAAGCTAAATGTCTGAACAGATGAGCAAGTCAACCCCCTGAGGTCCGGTGTCCTGTCCACGTGGACCTCAGCACGCCACCTCTGTGCCCAACAGAAGTCATTTTCAAGAGTCACACCTAACTCAGAACGACAAGTGGACCGCGTAGGGTGAGATGCGGTATGACACAAGAGAGGCTAAGCCAACTAATTCAACTAATTCAGGTATTTTCATGAGAAAAGGGGCTCCGAGTGGACTGCAACCTTTCCTCATTTCTCAAATTCCTGCCGCCCCCTGAGTGGTAATTGTTGAATGAAGTAAATCAACAGTCAGTGGCCCCCTGCTGGGACATTCACACACATGCGTACAAGTGCGTGTCATTTCCTGACTTACTGGTGTGCTGTGTTTTTTTAGATAGGTGGGTGACAGCAAGTAAGTCGACCGGTTAAATGTTAATCCCATTAAGTGGATGTGCTGTTCATTGCTCAAGGCACGTCTAGTCCCTGCACACACACACACACACACCCATACATGCACATTGAGCCACAACAATTCCTATGGTGATACTTCATAAACTGCCCTAATTAGGCTAAGGATGCTAAGGACATCCGGTGCGCTACCTCCAACCTGTGCAGGATCTCCTGCGGTGAAGCGACCATACTTGGCATACCTCAACACTTTGTCAAGTACTTGAACCCCACGACGGTGCGGCTCTTGTGAACTCTCCAGTCACTGACCATATTAGGTTGGGTGGTCTCAACCACACCGCAGTCTCTGACTTCCTGTGCTGCCACTCCTGAACACATTTGCTGGACCTGCCAATCACTTAAGAAGAGCTTTCAAGAATGGATGAATGAGGATAAACCTGTTACTACGTTAAAAAAGGCTAATTTGGTTGTTCAGTGAATTTTGGGGTTTTGGACATGAAAATCAGCAGGGTGAATGCTTCAGCTAACATTTGGCCCCAAAAGTAACCTCATCCATATTGGCAGTGTAACACCCAACAGTTTCTGCCGGATTGGCATTTCACCCTCAAGGCTCTACTGCAGGATAGTAAAAATCCCAAACGAAGAAGCCATGTTGGTCCTCTTGTAACTCAAGATCTCAGGTTTCGATCTACGAAGCAGTTAATAAGCCTTGCTTTCATCAACAGTATCAGTTATCACAGCAGTTCCACCAGATCCAGATGTGGCAAGATTCGGATGCGATTTGACTCCAAAGATCAAGTGTTATATAAATGATCGCACAATGGATTCCTTTTAGATTATATCATGCCTTAATCATTATCCCTCCATATTCCCGCATGTGATATATGACAGTTTGCCAATAAAGTTTTGACCCTCACTGTAAGGCCGCTGCAGATCTGTGACCATATATGGAACCCCTTGTGTTTTTGTAAATCTTAAAGTGATTACCTCACTCTTTGAGTTAATGCTAAACCTCTTCTGTGTGACACTGTCTAATTTTTAAGCCTCCGCTGAACCGGAGACCACTGTCAACTCTCTGAGCGGCGAAACCAATGAGTGTGCTTCAAAATTGTTTGTAAGGTCCCGTGTTTTGGTTTTTGTTGGAGTTGCAGGTTCTTGTAATTTCACGGCAACATATACCAGTATACCAGTTTTAGCATGTGTACTCATTGACATCCAATGGATGGAAATGGAAATGTCTTTCCACGATTTTCTACTTTCCTTGTCGAACTATAGATACTCTTGTAATGCTGTCCCAGACATTTTGGGGACTCCACAGGGCTACAGTGAGTTTCAAACAATTCAACACAATCTGAGATTTGTAAGAGTGATGTCAAGTGTGTGTTGACACGAATGATTGTGGATGTGAACTTTTAAGTTTTGCGTTACTGAGTTAAACTCAAAAAGCAACCCTAACCATCCCAACTAAGCCCTGACGTAGCCCTTACCTAAACCCAATTCTAACCTCAACATTAAAATCAAGTCTTAACCCACACACACACACACACACACACACACACACACACACACACACACACACACACACACACACACGGATAGAATGACAGGGTGCCTCACTGGTATGTTTCAGGCTAATAAAGGAAGCAACCTGTCAGCTGTGCACAATATCACAATCTTCTTCAGCTCCTCGTGTTCTCTGGAGAGCTTCATGTATGTTTTAATGTACACATCCAATGTGCGTTAGCGAGAATTTTTCATCTTGCAACACTATTTTCAGTCATGAGCCAAACCTCACCTCCTCCCCCTTCTCTGCCGCCCCCTCTTTGGGTTGTGACCTCAGGGAGGAGATGTGTGACATCATGGAGCTCCTGGAAATTACCGAGGAATGTCTCACGCAGAGAGAGCTGCAGTATGCACCTTAAAGGGATACTTGAGCTCAGATCAGGAAACCAGGAAGTATTTGGGATTGTGTTGTTGTCCAGAGCAAATATCCTGAGATAACTTCCCGTCACTAAATCAGATGCTTAATCCAGACTAGCTGTTCAAAAGTCCTCTCTTTGTCATTGTGTTGAGAAAAGTGTTGATGTTTCCTGCACATGTGCCAGTCATCTACAGATAACTTCAGGGGGATGAACTGTGGCCTGTCTGCACTTTCCTGTCTCTCTGTTTCCTACCTTGTGCTGGCTAATGTCTCGCACCTGCTTCTCGTTGCCTCGCCCTCCACTTGTGCATATAAGGTGTGCTCCACTTTCAGAAGATGATTGAGAAGCTTGGGTTTCGTGTCTGGTGCTGCGTTTTTGTCAGCTCTGCTTTCTTTTTAGGAATTTAAAGTGCATGTGAGAGCTATGTTAGTGCGAGGGTTACCAGAATGTTGCCTTTGGGGATGTTTAGCATGCTAACTGAAATAAATAATACTGAAAAAAGTGAAACCTCTTCCGGTTCAGTCTTTGTGGGGAAAAGTAGCTCCAAGTTTGCCTTTTTTTTTTAACCATAAAAAGAGAAAGCTTACTCTCTGTCCTATCTCTGTTTTCACTTTTGCACACAAAGCCAGAGGCTACAGAGGTGAGAACCTCCTCAGATGGGCAAATAAAACCCAACCAGAAACACATGTTACACAGATGTCTCCCCAGTATACAAATGAGAGCTTTCGCTGATGCAGAAACTTATGTTTCAGGTGAAATATGCATAAAATGTAAACACAGGGAGTAATCAGAGCTCCAAACCTCAGAACACTGGTTATTTTGTGCTTTGTACCTTCCAGTTCCTATGAAACTTGTACGACTTTGACTTGCTCACGTCCTGGTCCAAGAAATTACATTTCCAAAGACTTGCAATTGAGAAAACAAGTGCAGATTTTGGCCAGATAATGTGGTCATTTTTTTCCTTTGCAATGGATAGAATAAGCTCTCTGGCAAGCGGCCGTGTCTGGCAATTTCACAGAACTCTGCGCCACATCACGTCGACATCATCGGATCCAATTTAATTGTGTTTAGCTCAGGGTTTGATGCATCCTCTTCTGCATTATGTCTGTTGCGTCCCTCCAAAGATGACCATCTGTTCTGAGTCCAAAGTATTTGCATGGCGGAGCGGAGCTGCTTGATGACAACAAAACCTCAAAAGTTCAGGGCTTTCCAGGCCGAGTGTTGCTTTCAGCGCAGCGGTTTGAGCTCTCAGAGTTGGTCTTTCTCGACTGCCAGCGAGGACGCTGTTACAAGATATAGTCCAGATAAGAAAAAGAAAATATCCTCCGAGTACTATTTGCCTGATCTGCATAATTATGTTAACACAAAGGAGCAGCTGTTTGCCAAGTTCCATTAATCATAAAAACAAGGAACAAAGAAGCGGGCTGGAAAACAAGATCTATAAACATCAGTTTCTTTTATTAGAAATGCTCTCACTTCTTCCTTGTATAATAAAGGAGCTTTGAGTTTCATGAAGCAGTTAACGTGGTGGAAACTTTTTAGGTTTTCAGATTTATTCAGTTCTATGAAGATAAACTCTTCGTTTGCAAACACTCATCACTCACAGTTGAGTTTCTCTGTCTGCTGGTTCACCAGAACTGTTGCTTTTGCGTGTCAGATGCTACCCAGGCATCTTTTGTTGTGGAAAAGTCTTTAACTCATGTTTGGAGCAACCTTGATCATGCAGAATTGATGGTGATTGGTTGATCAGCAATCAGATCTTCCTATAAATAGCAACACATCTCTAATTAGCAAAGAACAAATAGCAAAAGAGCAAAGAACACATGACAGAGGATCAATACCTCCTGGATTGTGCATGCTTCATTGGTTATTAACAAATATCTTTTGACCAATCAGTGGACTGCAGTGTATTCTGAGGGGTCCAAAAAATGGAATTTGCGGTCCATTTGTCTGGCTGCATACTTTATTTTCCATCATCATCTCATTGGCCCTGGTTGGTATGGTAACTCTGCAGTAATCCATTCAGCATATGTTCTCCGTGTGGCTGTGCATGAGTGCCGGTGTGTGTTTAGAGGCTTTGGAGGTTCATCCACGCAACATATGCCAGGGAAGTTCTGTCATCACCTCAGTGAAGAGCGGAGGAGAGTGGGACAGCAGCACCGACAAAGACCTATGGAGGAATATAAGGGGAAGGGAAGCTATAAAAAGAAATGGAAAGAGGGGTGATTGTGGTGGGAGACACAGGGAGGAAGATGCAAAAAAAGCACTCCCTGTTGGGTTTAACCCCTCTGACAGAACTCTTGGCTCGTGTTCAGTGAATACGTCTCATCCGTCCCTGGTCCATCTATCATTCTGTCCCTGATGTTTTCTTTCACAACTCAGAGTTGTGCAGACATTGGAGCACTTGGCAGAGGGTGAACATACAAAGACAAGAAACACTAGCATGAAAGTGAATCTGCTTGTCTTTAGCTTGTAGGGCTGAAACCATGATAAAAGGTGAAGTAACTTCTCTGCAGGGTTCAAGGAGAGGTTCCCAACAGTTATAAGTGAGCGGAGAAGCACCAGTTTAACCTAATGAGCTGAGGCCAATGCTGAATTGTGTCAGTGATGTAATGCTACACCTGCTGGGCCTCTCCAGAGGCCACTGCCGGGTGTAGAATAACACACTGACAGGTGAGCTCAGCTGTGTGTCTACAGAAAAGGAAAATTGGAGCCAGTCGGAGCTCGGAGAGGTGTTTGTCATTCACCTGAGGTCCGGCAGTGACTCCTGACGATCAATGTGGTTTACGGCCTCTATGCTTATGGTTGTTGCTCTAAGTTATGGTTGTTAGATGGTGTTGGAACAAGCGATTATCGCTCTATTTGTATTTGCGCTGAGTGTTTTGCTAGTGCGCTACACTGATTTGCAGCAGATGAGCGGAACATTTAGAACAGCTGAAAATGAATTCTTGGCCCCTAATTGCAATAAATTTTCAGCTGTATGTGACCTGCATCTGTTTAACTATATCCACATCTGTTTGCCTGTGTAATGTACACAGGCAAACATGATTACATGTTATGCTTTTTTTTGGGGGGGGGGGCTATCTGATTTGAAAAAACATCGTTTTACCCTTTAATTTATATTTGTTTACCTGATAAACCATTACAGAAGCTCATTGAACTGTGTTGGTGCTACATTAGAGGTGACGTTAACCAGATGTGCACTTCGTCTAATCACAATTCTAGATCATTAATAGGGGCTTTTAATACAAACGCATTCCGTGAACATGCACATGCAGGTCTGCAGACATCAGCGTGTACGCAGACATTTGCTCGTTGGAGCGCCACCATGCATTTCTGCACCCAAGCTCAGCATCACCGCCTCCAAAAGTATGTAAACAAGACAATCATGAGGAGGCTGAGTGCCATCTTCAGCCCCAGTTGTTTGTTTTCCTACAACAGCCGCCCGTCATCCGGCTGCAAGGGTGCTGTTGTTTAATTGCGCAAGGGTGTTGTTTGACTCAGAAATGCGCGTGCTGGATGGACAAGAAGCAAACAAATCAGGGACGGAGATCAATCATACTGACTGGGAGAGAACTCTTTACAATCTTATGTCTGCACAGCATCTGTGTCTGTGTGTGTTCTGTAAAAGCTGGGTACAATCATGGCTCCGTGCTGAACTCTTGCTAGCTATGACTCAGCGTCATTGTCACACCAGGCTGCTTCGTTGGCACACACACACCCAGCCACTGTGGCAGCCAACTTCCACAGTGCATGTTGACAGAACTGGTCATGAATATGCACATATGTGTTATTTTGTCAAAAGCACACGCGACATCTATTATGGCCCCTTTTAAAACAGTCTGAGGTAACGCAACCATCTGTGTGCAGCCGCAGGATGACAGGAATTGAGATTAAACCTGCCACTGAGATCAATGAGTCCCCGGGGACCAGAGCCCTCAGAAGACGCCCCTGTGGACCAGCATTTAATTCTATCCCAAATGTGACTCCATCTCCTGGAGCATTTGGTTCTAATTGCGGTTAATCTTCTGGAGAGGTGTCTTAAAATCAGCTAATGGTCAACAGAGAGGTGAAATGAACATGTCAGAGCAGGATAATCCACCTTAACCGAAAGTGTGCATTTAACAGAGAAAATGCATTTAAATTCGACGGCGGATTAGCATTATATAAAGGAACAGCTTGAAGCACAGCTTGAAAACTGCAGAGGTCAGAGATGCTCCAGCGCAGCAGAAGGAATTAATGATTAATGCACCATCAGATGACGAGCTTTCAGACTATGCGCCTGTTACGTAAGGTTAGAGATGCGCCTGCACACAGGCCGAGACTCACAGGGTCAATGATGAACCAGTGGTGTCTGCACTTAATTGGAGGCTACAGACTCCAGGTTTGGGCACAAATAAGCTGCACAAATGGATTCAAGCATCAACATGTGGCAGAAATTCTCACGTGTACTGTAATAGGACATGCTTTTGAACTCAGAGGCAGAAAAATTGTGATCTTAGCTAGACTTTTATTGCTTAGATTATTAATTCGACATTATTAATGCCTAATGAAAGCTCTGACATACAGTACGGGTTTGTGCGTACCCATTAATATCTCCGTTGGCTGGGACATTAAGTGGACTTTGGAATGCCCACTCCCTATGGACCAGGTATGAATAGACAGGTTATTGTCTGAAGGGGGTGTCTTGATACCATCACCTGGGGCTGTCACTTCACATTTACTCTATTTAGCCCCAGATAACGCTCAACTTTGAGCTACTAAAGGATGTGGCACGGTTGTAATTCTCTTATGCTTTTGTGAGAGGAGCAGATAATGGGAATACTTGTGTCTCCATGGCCGACAGGACTGTTTATTGTCTGGACAAACACCATCAATCAAACTCCATCTCAAGCGGAGCTACGAAAACACAGCGTGGGGTAGACATCTCTGAGTTCCAAGTTGCTGGGATGTCATTGATCTGGAAGATTTACAAGCTGTGATAACACCAGGGGTGACTTTGAAGAGGTTCCAACTTGCATGGACTGGAGTATAGACATAAAATTTGACTTGCCTTCTTTTCTAGTGGTAGTTTTAGTTCAGACCCCATTGAGGCCAAACACCCGCCAGGACTGAACAGTTAGGTGCCACAAATCAGTGAGAGACGTTTCACAGTAAAGTTCTGGGTCAACTCCAGGTTAAAATATAATGATAGCAGATGAAGTCAGCTGTAATGCCATTCTGTTGCCCCCTAGATTTTATAAGTTACTCTCATTGAATTAGTTATAGTCATATTTGCGGGGCAGCGCAGGCCTTGACCGGGAGTTCTACGTCAGTTCTGCGTTTCCAGAATTTAAAGGACACCATATTAAACTTGGATATAAGCCTTATTTTATCCAGGCTACCTGGAAATGAAATTGGTTACCCTGAAAAATAATTGCAAATTCTGGAATTTTCTCAAGTCCAAAACTCTCCAGGATTTCACTAATTGCTAATACACATACAGCCCCAGATCTTATCGGTTCTGAGTACTAACTCTGTCAGCATTTAAAGTTGTTTAATAGAAGGTGAACAAATAATGAAGAGGTTGAAAGATGAGAAAATTTACATCGCCTGTGTTGAAGTATTTTTAATGAGAAAACGCTCTTGGACAAACGTATGAAAGTGAAACAGGCAGTCTGCCCTCATGCATGCCATGGTGCCACAACACAGACACGCGTAAACACACTCGATCCAGCCTGATTCCCAAAGAAAGCCTCATTATGTGCGTACGGGAACCGCTTAGAGGGTCTCGCAGACTAATGACACCTATTTTTACCGCTAAAACCCTGACACCAAAGCCTCCCACTATAAATCACTCACGGCCATCGGACTAATCAAAAAAGCCGTGGCAAACATGGAGGCTCAGTGTGAATCCAGCAAAGTTTGGAGAAAACCATCAAAGTCCAAATTCATTATGAAAATGAAGTAAAGTGGGAGTGTTGCTGACTCAGCAGCAGATTGCAGGGTCTGGATGAGTGTCCGGGGCTAGATGTTTATGTCTGTGGCCTTGGGCTTCTTGCGGCCATAATTGCTTAGGTCAATGAATGAAGCCCCATGCTACCAGTGGGTCAAAGGTCATGGGTCCTCTGGGGACCCCTTGGTGAGACCCAGGACTTTCGGCCTGACTCATCAAACAAGTTAACACAAATTTGCAAACAATAAATAAATAATAATAAAAAAAAACAGGTAAAATTTCAGATTTATAAAGGTCTTAAACTGGATGAATTTGCCGAATAACTAATCCACATACCCTCCAGCGCTGAGCCAAAACTCCCCGAGCTCATTTAACTTGCCATTACCTTCAGGACATAACACAGGTTGACCTCAGTTCACTGCAATCAAAACAAAGACGTTTGCAAGGTCGAGTGTGAAATGAAATTGCTGTAAAATGTTTTTGCATGCACGGGAGCAGCTTCCTGATTTCTCCTCAGCAGGATTCAGTGAAAGCGTTGCATTTTAATAATCTCTGTCCCCAGGAGGCTATTGCCTAATTCCACATTCATCTGTTATCTGCAAAAATAACAACCTTTCCATCAGTTTCATCTGCGTTTTGGGTGCTAAATAGCAAAAATGCTAACAAGGAGATGAGAAAAGAAAATGCCATATCGTGAGCTGAAACGCTGAAAACGCATGAACTTTTCATGCATCCAGCAACAAAGACAGCTCACTCCACCAAACACTGGTGGAAAAACTACAGTTTCTTTTTCTGTCCTGACTTTAAATGACCTTCAAATGCCAAAATGCAGAAACATACAAACAGGCCTGCTAAATGGGTATTGTGCAAATTTAGTTTGGAAAGGTCCTTTTGCAAAAAGTCAACCTAATTATGTACAATTTTGAGTGTTTGGTCCGTGACTAAATAGATTGGCTGTTGGTTTGATGGATGTGTTTCCTGCCAATCAGCTCACAGGCTAAAGTGAAACCATACATCATGTTTGATTACGTCCCTTCTTTGCACGCACTGCAAATCTGATGCTTCCAGCTAAACTAATTGCTCCCCAGAAGTGTCACAATAATAAGTCTGCAGCTTTGAAAGTGGCATTTATATGTCGAACAGCAGTGTGCTAACCAAATTCGGGCTCTCTAACTTCGTTACCAGGGCTCCCATTAAACCCAGAGGCATCCTGCAACACGTGTCCTTTATATGCACAGGCAAATCTCAGCATTGTAAATAAAAAGATTTCAGTAAGCCGTTCATTTCAGCTCCAGTTCTTACTTGAACCAAGACCACCTGGATACTAACAAGCAGATCCTTGGTGGAGCCCTCCGAGTGGCATAAAGACGCCATTCATCGACTCGCTGGCTTGATGACTGTTGACTTAGGCAGATGGGGAAGAAAACATAAAAACATGTTGACTTAGACCTTCAAGCTCTGACTAGATGAATTTAATGCGAGTTCTGAGTCTGCTAACCTGAAGGAAGGTTGTTAAAAAGTCAGATAAATGTCGATTATAAAGCGAATAACGCACATACGGTACAGCCGGCCTGTTTTTACCTTCAGACGACTGTGCTTTCTGTCAGCTGGTAAGGCTTGGATACAGCACAGAGGGTCTAAATATAGGATTATCCCCCTTTGCTTTTGCAGCGCTTGAATAAGGACCCCATCTGTGAGGTCGAAGTCCAGAAATATTTAGTATTCAGGAGAAGGTGTCCAATGATCCGTGTCCAGTTGGCTATATTTACCGTGTCTGAAAAGTTTATTCTGTGTAAGTTGGGATTTGAAGGGAAAAACCCCTAAAATAAGCAGTTTAACTAAATCATTTCGACCAAACTGACAGGATTAATTGACTTTTAATAACGTGAGCACAGGCCGCAGTGATTGGATTTAGAGCTGTACAAAAAAATACCTGTCCTTTCTTCCAATTTGAATTATATCTTATAATTTCTGACCTTTACAATAACCTACATGAGCTCATTAAGGCCAAAGTAGTCCCTCTGAGGCCTTGCAGTCCATATTAATGCCCTCCCCGGACCTCCTAACTGCAGACCAACATGCACCTTAACAGCTTTAACTGGCCCGCTTGTCCACTATATTTACTTATTCATTGAGAAAGAACAGAATGACACAGCAAAGGGAGTGTGTGTAGAGCAGGAGGGGGCTGAAACAGGTTTTTTTTTCATCATTATTAAATGTAGAATGTATGATTTTTCCATTTCAAGGTGAAACTGCTAAAAACACAAACGAACAAAAAAGGTCAGGTGACACTTTTTCATTTCCTTTTCAAATAAACTAATATTTGACCAGTGGGTCAGATTTAGTGTTGCCCAAATAATTTTGAATTTTACCGCTATTTTGACATGACTTATTGACTATACACATGCGTATCTAATTGGTCCAGGTTGACATGTGACATTCTGTCCTACATTAAAGTTTGGCCCATCAGGAATGCCAACTGAATCATTCCATTTGCTACATATCTTTATTATCTGGAAGTTACACTGCTCCAATGTTTAGCCTCTACGATGCAAATTATGCTGACATCATTGCACTGACGGTGTTTCTCAATCTTGTGTGGATGAACTGCTGTGAGCCGCTTTGAATTCTGCCATCTACTCTATGTCCATGTGTTTTCCAGCAATTTAGCTTAAGGTGAGAGTGTTCACAAGCCCATAATGGGCTTTTACCTCATATGTGCAGGTTTATTACTTTTAATGACCCATGCATTTAAACTCCAAAAATAATTAATAAATAAATAAATAAAAACCCCACAGTCCTCCCTGAGTGATGCATCCGAACACATTTACAGGCTTTGTTTAAAGCTGAAAACATGTGAAAGTGTTCTATGTAAACACTATAAAATGATAAAAACAGTATTGCCCAGGTGAATGTTTTCAGGCAGGAGGGGGGTTGTTAGCCCTGAGACACCTTCCTGTTAGCCTTTGTAGTGCTTATTTGCACTTACGGGAATGTCAAACCAGCACAGCCAACCAGTTCTCACATCATTTCCATGGAAAATCTCCACAGAATCACATTTTATTTTCTGGGAACAAACATATTAATTGCATGTTACCTTATCTGTCTGCTGCTGTTGTTATTTAAGAAACAAACTTTGGGTCGTGACACAGTGGAGCCATGACTGTGTTCAGCCAGCTACCCAACATTTGGCTGCAGTATAGCTGGAAAAACCAGCTGGCGACAGTCAAGTTGCACCACCAGAATTAATGCTCTCCAGTTGGGCTGTTCTATTTGACTGAGTCATGTTCTTCTGCTTGAAATGTGCATTAAAATGCATTTATTAAAAAAAAAAAAAAAAAAAAAAAGCCTTAAGATTGGGGTACTTCTACCTGCTGTGATTGTGAACCACAGGGAACTACAGCAGCTGAAAGCAGCATGACGCATGCTAGCTTGATTGACCTCGTTTGCTTGACTGACCCTGTGCGCGCACATCTATATGTGTGCGCGCGCTTTCTCATTGTTAGCAGTATTCCATCTTTTATGTCCAAATGTGTGCTTCTGTATGGACGCAGTACCAGTAGCATTGCCCCCTGAGGCTAAAAGTAAACCTAGCACTAACTGAATCTTTTCACACTTGATGCTCTTCCCAGCGGCTGCAGCACCGTTAAATCTGCCGCGCATCCGTCACATCAAGGAGCATCTGCTGCGTTTACACGGCATTTTAAAATAAACACGTTAATCACAGGCTATTTCAGTATGCGGAACAATGGGCGGCATCAGTCCGCGGTCCTCACTCAGCAACCGGCCACATTAGGAGAGGCGGCGTAAGTGATGTGGCGTTGGCCGACGCAGCTGCAAGAAAGCTGTCGCACAAAGAGATGGTGTACGTTATCGAGTGATGCCCTAAAATTCGCAAGGATGCGGGATTATTGCTGCTATTTACAGGAAAACTGCTCAGCCCTTTAGTCTGGGGAGTGGGAAGTCTTACTTTGCATCATATCCTCAATTTCTTTGCCAGAATTGATATGTTGTCCTTGTATATGTGCAAGCCCTAACACATGTGCACTGGTGTCTGTTGGAAAATGAAGGGAAATGAGTCGGACGAGACACATGGTGAACAAGGGGAACAATCAGTTATTGATGGGAGGGATGCACCCGGTTAGTGTCCCTGTCAACAGCTAATCCATTAGCATCAGTTAGCTTGGTGATATCACACAACCTCTCTATGTGTCCCTTTTAGACACATTTCTTATTTCCTGTTTCAGTTTAAGAGGCAGATTATCACATTTAATATTTGCTAAATGTCAGTATCTCACTGTGACATTCATGTCTGCAGCTCTCCACCGAGTCTGGTCTCCATGCTCTGACATTTGTTTCTTTCCTGCTGTCTAGACGGGAGAGGTTATAAAACAAATAAGAGATTTTCAAATCAGGTCCAATGCAACACTTTTCCATTTTGGAAACATCCCAAACAATAACAGGAAACATGGCCTGTTTTTGGAATTAATAACATCACAATTGAGACAGAGATGTCTCAAAAACAAGTTTGTGCCTCAAAGTTTCCTTAAATGCGAAAGCATTCCCCTGATTTCGCCCTGCCGCTCTTCTCCAGCCAGCTCCTCTTCTCATTGGCTGTCTCCTTGGGGATTTTCTTATTGTTCCAAATACTCATCTGCCAGACAGACAGACGGGCAGCTATGCCTGAACTTTTGGTGACTTCTACATTCGTCCTGGAGCTCAAGCCCATTAGTCTCAGCTTGTAACTGTCAACTCTACGACTTCGCTCAACCTGTCAGACGGATCAAACCTCCCAACGACCCACAGCCATGATGGTTTATTCCAACATCGCCTGAGGCGCAGTCAAACCCTGCAAACCTCAGGCCATTTTATAAAAAAAAAACTTAACCTATATAAGGTGATTTATGTCCAGAAATACTCCTGCATTTCCCCCCCTCCATTCTCGTTTTCTGTAATTTAGAATACAACCTTTTTTCCTGCATTAGACATAAATAGACGAGCCTCAAGGCCGAAATGTTGTCATCATGAAATGACCTCTTTTCTCTGACAAGACATCCTGAATTAGTGAAATGCAGGACGTCCTCTGACCATGATGGCCTCGTACAGATCATTTGTGATGGGCTCGTCAACCCTGGAATTTACGAGTTACTCATCTTATGTCTGTATTTTTCAAGTTCTTCAAAACTTTGCTAAAAATAAGCATTGTTAAAGGTGCACGCCATTCAGAACTGAAGCTACGAGTAAAGTCTGACATAAAAAAAAGCAGAAAATCTGAGGTTTTAATCACAGAGGTATAATTCTGTTGGCACTTTTGCCTCCTCAGGCTCTCCATCGCCATAAATGCTAATCAGTTAGCAATGTTACAACCGCGGTTGGCACTGTGAGGCCTTCAGCGGGGAACCCAGATGTGAAAGCAATCACAGATGTATGTACACCACATTTACACAAACCTCACAAGCTTGTATTGTTCACAGAGTGCACAGATGGAAGCACATTTCAGCAAAACAAATTGTAGTCATCACGTTAAACTAAAGCTTAAAGGAAAAAGTGCAAAAAAATGGATATTGATTAGGAATTAGTTTCAAAATAAAGTTTCACTTGTTTGCACATGGAAATACTTTATTTAGTATAAAACTCTAAAAGAAGGCAGATACATTTGTAAATGTTACATTTGATAATAATATATCATCAGCTGTCATAACAGGGTTGAAAGAGGTGTGTGATGTGGCTCTATTTGGAGGGCAAGAAACCCTAAATTGGTTCTCCCTGTGAAGGTTTGAAGGGATAAACCATATTGAAGCTATACAAGGGGAAGTTCCCTGGACTTACTATCATTTCCCTTTTTTTTAACAGCACACAAAGAAGACTGGCCGAGAGCCCCTCGAGGTTGCCGTCAGACGGTGGAGACACTGCTGGTTCTGAAAAAAATCCCCTTCACAGACCCATAAAATAGATTTATCCCATTATGAGACATGGAAATGACAAAAACTCCTTGTCACTGGGTCTGACTCGGACATAACTCAGGAGGTTGTGTAAATCAATGCATGTGAATGCATTTCCAACATGAATTGTGGAAGAATTCTGTGTCCTGTATCCTGCAAACTTTCTGATTATCACACACTAAATGCACAGATTGTAAGCCTGCAACCGTCCCAACCTCTCCTGACGCAACACCCGCAAACTATACAATTACCGGTTCACTTCCCACCAACACCGGTTCACTTCCCA
>BJFM01001282.1:31560-46618 GCA_016586285.1 Arothron firmamentum
CCCCCCACCTCCCCCGCGGGGATGTGTGACAGCTCCACTGGGTGATCAGCGTGGCCAGATGTTGGTGAGGTTTGTCAAGGGGGTTTGGAAATCGAAGCCAGCCACAACCCCTCTAACCAAACCACACTTCAGTCGGTGTAGTTAAGAATATGCGACTAAAAAGCCATTAAAAGTGTTGGATGTAAGCAATTAGATCCAGTTCTTGCTCTTCAAGCCACGCCCACCACGTGCGCAGAAGGGAACACGTGACATGCATGGGCTGCTGTTTCAGCCCCATAATGAGGGGTAGAAGCAAAAGCAAAGGAAAGAGCCGATTCTATCCTCCTCTCCAGAGTGTCGACTTGTCAGATGAAAGAGATCTCACGCTGGCATGAAAGAAAATTTTGTCTAAGTGCAGAGTCGGATGGCGAGATAACTTTTTGTTTTGGCCTCAGTCTTGGAAACTGGAATTCACAGTTTGAAAAAAACAAAACAAAAAAAATGGTAAAACATTAATGTCGATATTACTGGTAGGAACACATAATCATTAATAAGAACTTGGCACAAACAGCTGAAGGAATACACATAGTGTGTGTTTAAAGATGTGTGTAACCACGAAGGTCTAGCCTGGAGGTGTAAATATTACACATGTCTTAAGCCTCTTTCACACTGTTACTCTGCTGTTTCACCACATTTACAAGCAGCAGAGACAAGACGGTTCATGTGTTATTCCCACAAGACGAAGCAGGGGCAGGAAATCAGTCTTGCGATTTCCGCTACAACACATAATAAATGTAATTAGAAACAGATAATATACATGAACCCTTGTGGAAAATCAGAGCCTCATCGGTTTTCATTTATGACAATCCTGTAACCCAGTAGGGGGTTTTACAGCGTAGGGCACCGATATGGCCGTCACCTCATCCCAGTTTTCGAACATATGATGGACACTGGCAGCCAATTCTCCCATTACTCAAAATCAACACCCACTAATGATGGAACTGTTAACCTGATCCAGTTTGTGTTGGCTGGCTGCACCTTTCATATCACCAAAAAGAAAAGGTTGGGAGAGGGTGTAAGAAATGTCCATAGGGATTAAGCCGCTATCACACGCTAATTTAGAAGCATTTCGCTAAATCCTGTCGAATAGAGTTTAGTCTGGTACATTGCTCCGTCTCTTCTAAAGAGATTTAATCCAGGCTGAAGGTGATGGCCTGTGACACTAATAACCAGCCACCCAGTGACACAGACCACCAAAAATACGCCATTTACATTGGTGCCGGTGACATATTTGCTGCTAAATTAAATCATTTGGTTGATTTCATTTGTATATTTTGGCAGAGAAGAGCACATGGCTCTAAATAGGGTCCATGGGTGGAGGTGTGCAAACGTGGTAGAACTTTGTTTGGCTTCTATGACAGTCATAAGTATAAATGTTCAAAATTTGAGATATTTTTCTTCTCAATTGTCACATAGTGGAAGTAATCGTAGAAGTTGTTGCAGATAAGCTTTTCCCAGGCAGATGTTTCAACAGTTTCTTTGAGTGACACTAAAAATCAAGCCATAAACAATAAAAGCAATATACTGAACGTGTAAATGTTCAATACACAGCTTGACGCCTGTGGGAACAGGGTTGTAGATTCACCCTAAGTCTGGGTGACTAACAACATCAAAATAATCCTTCAAATGTACGTGTGAAGTATGCAGGGGAAGAGCGATGGGTCACCTCAGGTGGTTACATTTGGAGCATGAATATCAGACGAGGGCCAAGGACCTCACAGCAGTTGAGTCCCCCTTCAGGAAACGCTGACACGACTTAAATGTCAGAGCTGGTTTTGTGAAAGTTTGACAGATGTGTTTCGCTGCCTGTGCTGGTGAAGGCTTTAATAACTTGTTAAGAGGTCCAAACTACTCGTGTTACCAACACCAGAAATGGGGACCCTGTGCAGACCCAAAGACCTTCACACAAATGTAACCAATGAAATTTAAAAGTATAGTTGTTTTTTTTCTTCTTGCAGCTCAGGTTTGGGTTTCTCACAGATTTAGTTTGGATGCTTTCTAAACAGAACTTTTGAACTTTGTGATTGGCTGGATACTTTTCGAGGGCGTTTACTGCAATAATAGGGAAATGGCGTCTTTTCCACTGCTGGAAGCATTGAACACCAACAGATGGAAAAGATGGCCACAGCTACAGAGAGCCCCAGTGCAAGTGAACTTTGTTCCTGTTCTTGCCACTAAGAAAAGGAAAAAAAATTCTCTCTCTCTGACCATGTGACCTATTTCTCATGTGATCAGTATCTGATCATTTTAATCCTGTTAGCAGCCCAAGCTTGCCTCCTTTCTTATCTTAGCGCATATGGAGGTATGCCTGCTTTGTCCTTTCTTTTAGCTGTCTACTTTTTACAGTCTGTATCTGGATGGAGACATCTCGATGTGGATCAGCATAGGTGTCGAGACAGAAAGGCACATGCTTCTGGCCCAACCCGCTTCCCTCCCATGGCCCTGGCTGGAAGTGCGGGAGCCAGTCATGCGATGTCATACAGTACTTTCAACGGGACTTGTAAAGACAGGGAAGATACGATGCACCCTGCCGGACTACGAAAGACACTGATTCCAGCAGAGGACTATCAATTTAAATTCTTTTTAAAAAGGGGCAACAGCTGCTCCAGTGCTGCAACATGCCTTTGTAGCTGTGATGGTAACACCCTTCACACCTGCACCCAAATGAACACCAACAGGATCATTGAAATCACAGTCACCCCTTTTTATACTAAAACAAGACATTTGGGCAGTTTTGTGAAAATAAAAAGGAAACCTGCACATCATAAGAAATGAAATGTTTCAGCAGATGGTAAAAATCTGCATCTGTCAACTCTCAATATCTACATTAAAACAGCTCCATCTGTTCCCTCTGGTTATTTCACAACCAGGGACTTGTAATGGAGCAGACTTTTTTTGTCCTTTTGATGTCTCAAATGAGTAATAATAACCACTTTGTAGCTGAAAAAGCCAAATATATGACAACATCCCAGACCTGGCCTGCCCTGACCAGCACGATGTCCAGACCATGAAGAGTTATTGGCAGAGGTTCGTCTTCTTTAAGAATAGAACACAAAGTGAAAATTTAGCCTTGAATAAGAAAGGCCATCCAAAAGAAGCAGAATTAGAGTAAAGCGACGTTATTATTAATATACAGTCAATCAGATTAGTCAAATTAGGTGAGAAAACCTGGAATTCTGCAGTTTTTTTTTGTATCCCAACATATATCAGTGTGCATTTACGTGAGAAGGGCTTGCAAACTCCTCAGAGCACATGAGTATTTTTCCTTACTGCGAGTGAGCTCCTCAGTGCTAGACGGCATACAGGCAGCGGCCCCTGTCCACAGCCACGGAGCCCTTATCTCGATATCTCAGAGAGACTTCACAACACAGCTAAGCCGGAGAGGCAATGGCCCTGATTCATCCCTGAGAGCTCCGTCGACACTGCGGTGAAGGAATGAGCAGAAATGATGACAGCTGAACTCTTCTGACTGGTTGTTACGTAACAGAACGAGGACGTGTCAGTGTTGTAGATGCGTGGAGTAGAATTACATCCACAGGTCGCTAATTCAAAGTTGCAATTTCGATATCATCAGAACCAGTGCCCGTCCCAGGTTATTGCAGTTCTCCTGGCAGAGTAAGTGGATGTAACTCCATGTCCCAATCTGTCATCAAATGCTCAGTGTTATTGGAAACCTCAAGAATAGCTTGACCTTTAGATAAAACTGCAGTCCAGATCTACAGTAGAATTCATTCTGTAACCTGCTAAAGTCAAATAGTAACAGAATTAAAAACAGCAACACACATGCTGGCTGCATATTGAAAATTAGACTGTGACAGCCGAGCAGCTAAAGCGTCCTTAAATCTTGATCCAGCCCAGGAAGGTCTATGTTTGAAACACTCTTCAAATCAGCCACACGAGGAAGTGGGGGGTCATGTTATGATTGAATTTTATGATATAATCTTTAAAAACCCTCTGCTACCCAAGTATCACCTGTTCATATCATCTTTGGGGTTCATGAAAACACCTGTTAATGATGAGCATTTTTAAGCTTTTGCTTCCTCTCCAGAGATCCGGGCCAACATACGAGCACACAAACACGCATGTCAGGTTTGTCCAGATGCCCCCAAGCAAAGGCTCTGCTCTTGGTCAACCCCTGCTCCTACATGCTAAATGTAGTTAGTCATTGAATCGTTGCCTGCTCTGTAATTTCTTGTCTTGCTTCTCGGACCCTTTTGTCTCTTGTCTTCTCTGTCGTGCAGCTAGCATAGTTTGGGTTTCCACTCCAGCTGACGGGTTTTTGGTTCCCGTGGATTTCATTCATTTGAATGGAAAATATTATAGTTAATTCCTGAAGCACAAAAGGTGTGTTTATGCTAACCAGCACAACTGCACACAACAGTCAATTAAATTCCTAAAAAAAAAAAATGCACAGATCTTGGACCATAATGAAACACAGCAGTTTAAATCTGACCAAGAAATTCCAGCAAATAGCCCCCATCCAGTCTTTTTTGATAAATGAACCATCTCCTGGCCAGAACACAAACACATGGTCCCCGTCTCCCAACAGCAGTAAATGGCTGCTTTCCCAACATGTCAGACTTTCTAACAATGGAGCAGGAAAAAACAGGTGGGATAAGGAAGAAAGAAGGAAGATCAAAACCCAGAGAGGACGAAACTCAGGCAGGACACACGAGCCTGATGCCTGACTGTTTGACAGAGACAGAAAAGAGGGGAAGGGGGAGTTAGAGGACTAATCATGCTGTAAAATGCGTGTTTGCCTCAATCTTTGACAAATGGTGCTTTTACTTCCCTCATCACATTATCTAATGGCTTAAGCATGGCTGGCTGTTGAGATGCAGTCTAGATCATTTGGAGTGTGGAGATAACAGCGATCATGTATAAACACTATCTGCCCTTCTTCTGTAAGACAGAAGGGAGGCAACAGGGCCTGGGGGGGCTTCTATGATTGGGACAACTGTAAAACAAAAAGGGAGGTAGGATGAAATCATGCAGAACATTTAGGAGAATCAGGAAGATTAACCTATACCAAGACAGAAAGTGGTTCTATCCATATCTCTATCTCTCTCTCTCTCTCTCTCTCTCCCCCCCCCCCTCCTCCAGCGCTCACCCAGCAGTCACAGCTGCTCCCAAGTGGCCCGCCTCCCATTTTCATTCCGATCCGTCCGTGAACGCACGACATATTTTGCAAATACACACTTGCAGCTGGGATTCAGCCAGTAGGGTAATTACAGGACTGCCGACTGATGTAAAAGAGAAGCTGATGGCAATGAAAGAATACAGGATGCTGAACTTCAACAGCTCCAAGCATGCATGCATACATGCAGGAATCTCTTAAAGGTAGCCTGGAATTTTTGGACACAGGTGCATTTACTCGTTTGACACGGCTGGTATATTGGTATATTGGCTCATGTGGAGCCCAGATCACCCAGATTCCACACAGCCAGTGGTGTGTTTGGGTGTGTAAAAGTTGGCCATTTTTTCAGGTCGCAAACGGGACAGGAAATGAAGTTTTCCACCAGTCAAAGTCCAGTTGCTGCAGGTTTTTAAGCAGTCAGATAGCTTTATTTAAAAAAATAAAAATAAAAAATCTTGAAAAACAATCAGAGATGACAGTCATCTTATATTTTTCACTCTGTTTACAATCCGTTAGTTGCTTTCTGGAATGAACCAACAGGCTTTTTCTCTACAGAATCACCTAAGTCAAGTACAATTTACATCAGATCACTTGACAAACCAAAATGCCAGAGTCCGATTCAGCCTTCACATGGCCTCTGCACACAAGCAGATCCATCTGCGCCGCACGTGCAGGGCCCTGTGATCCCTGATTACAGCCACATTACATGATCCATTGATCAATCTCATTTGACACGCCATTGTTTTCCCTTTTCTTTCCGGTGGTCAATAGCCCAGCTTCATTTATCAGGTCAGCATTCTCAGCATGCAGGCCTCTCACACGTGGGTGCAGACCCGAGAAAGTGGGTGACACAGCAGCCCCTGGGCAGCAGCGCTTTGAACAGCTCCACGGTCACGTGATGAAAAGGCCATGGGTCCAGAGTGTGTCTTTTTTTTTTCTTTTTTTTTTTATGGATTACTTCTTTTAAACCACCTCAAACAACTGAAAAGTTCCTCCAAGGGTGCAATAGTCTGGCTGGCAAATGCAAAATATGTGTGGAAGAGAAATAACTTCTAACTTCAAAACCAAAGGCCAGCTTGCTGGCTCTTAAATGCATCTGTTAAGTCCATCACACTTCAGGCAGTTGCTTAAATGCAGGAGTGGTTTAGGAAAACTGTGAGTCCCGAGCATATTCACACTGGAGGTGGGGAATTAAAGTGAAACTGAGTCCACAAAAATGGCTGAACGGCTCCCAGGTGAACAAGAGTGACCTGAAAGGTCAACGGTTGCTTGAATATAGACGTGTTCAAGCACCAGCGATAATCCTCAAACTAGGACTCAACATCAAATAAGAGTTTCTTGACAATGCTGAGTGCAATTGTGCAGCCAGTTCTGGTGCATTGTTGGAAATATGAGAAAGAAAAGATGTTTTCAAGAGCTACAAAAAGAACAACAACAACAAAGACAAGTCAGCGCTGCAGCCTCTTCCACGACTCTTCCTCCTCCTCTTCTTCTCTTAAATCTCTTCGCCTCTGTCTCATTCATCCCCAAGACTCTATTCATTCCAGGGCTTTTGCTCTCAGCCTGGAGAGACATGTAGTAAAGTTGTCATTCCTGTTGCCAAAGTGGGTCAGCGTTTATCTCCAGCTGGCTGGAGCAGGATCCAGCCCAGTAGAGGTCTCACCTATGCCTGTCTGCCCGGAGAGACCATGGCTTCTCTCCTATCTGCAGAGGAGAGTCAGACTGCTTTTAACACTCCTTTTCCCGATGCAACTGTGCTGTGCTCATGTGCTTGAGGTCAGAATCAGCAAAGCATGCCGTTCAATGATGGATTGCATTAATTTGTCATGAGAGACTTCTCAGTTTCTGTCGTTAACTTTGATGCCTCACGATGAAAGTGGTGGTAGATATGTGCGTTCCCCGAGTGCTCCCACATGTTTAAGTCATTTTCTGCAATATTAAAACAGGACACAATATTTCACCATTTCATTACTCAAGCTAACATGGAAACTATGCAAGTCTTTTGGTGGAAAGTTTTATGTGATGTGCAGAGATGTGTCTCAGTATGTTGCTCAATGGGATTTACAGTCTTCAAGAGCTGTGAACACTGTTTAGATTGCGTGCAGATGCAAAAATCTGACATCCATTCTCGGTTTTGATGACCAAGCTGCATTTTGCTCACCAACAAACATCACTCCTTTGAGCGTAAATAAACAGCTGTGGCGGATACCCAGGCCAGAGATCCGATCAATCAATCATCGCTGTAATTTTGTAACAATCCCGAAACAATGAACTCATTATCTTTAATGGGCGTCTTTGTCAGTTTGAGGCAAACACCTAATCAAACATCAGCGTTGCCAACAGGCTGCATGTCATGATATCGTTCGTTTTACTGAAAGCTACAAATATTGAGAACAGCCCACAGATATATATATCTGACATGGGCTATTAATAACGTGTTAATGACTCCACCATTTATTTTTACGACAGACTTTTATGTTTTATGCTCTGTTTTGGTTGCGAAATCCTTATCCTGCAGGTAAAAGTTGTGTGGAGTGAAGTCAGGTGTTCTTCTGGCGTTTTCGTAATTTAATACTCGGCATGTTGTCTCCATCCAGTGGCGAATGTTGGTTACTACATTAACGCGACGCGTTTTAACTAAAAATATCTGTGTAGCATTATTTTATATTTAATGCTGCAGTCGATTTCTGTTATTTCTGTTATTCAGTTATATTGTTATTGTTTCTGTTATTTGTTGAAATTGTATACCTGAATAAATTGTGGCTGAAAAGTTCAAGAAAGTTAAGGAAATCCACATTGAGAAATTTTTTTTTAATGGAATCACCAATACTGTTTACATTTAAACTTGTTCATAATCAACATCACATGACATTACATCACACTCTTGGGTTCCGTACTTCAACAACAACTTCAACTTATTTCAACATCTTCTACTAAAAGGGAGAACAAGCATAGAAAAACATTAAAATATATCACAAACTCTAAAGCTCACATTTCATGATCTCTCTGAGGCAGATGGTAGCATAACAGGATGAATCGAGGTCGAAGTTCAGCATCAGAGCGAGCGAGTCCTGCTTGACTTCTGCTGATGATTCGTTTATCTTGCTGTCTCGTTTGCTGCTTTCTCCTGTCACCTCTCCTCCTCCTTCTCCTCCTCCTCCTCCTCCTCCTTTGCAGGCTGCCCTCTCCATCTGGTAGCGGAGGTTACGTGGAGATGCGAGCAGGGGGCGGTAGGAGCCGGGCAGGTTGAGTTTGAGGCCACCGACTCTGAAGCGAGAGCCTTCCAGCCCGTCTCTGGAGAGCCTCTCCTGGAACCAGGGACCCATAGTGTTTTGGGGGTACTTCACCGTGTTTCCTGGCATTGGCAGCAACACCTGGTAGCATAGTTAGAAATAAAATGCAGCAGCAAAAGTGAGAAATACAATTACCTCCTCATATTAAATATCAGGATTTCAGACTAACTTGTTTCAGACTGTATGCTCCTTCTTGCTCCTCCTGGTCTGTGACCACATGGATCTAGAAAGAGTTTAACAAGATTCAAAAAATAAAATCTCACCTTTAGTGGGTAGTACAGTCCAGACTATACTGTAGGCACCAAGAGTGAACCTTTTTATTTTCCATCTTCTCTCACCTGAGGCATGTTGCTTTCTCCTGTCTCCTCCAGTATTTTTGGCTCTTCCTGCCTCCACACAAGGTCCCCACATCTGACCCTGTGGCCCAGAGTGATCAGCCTTTGTGCCGCCGCTTCATTCCACACCCTTGAAGACCACAAGCAGTCACAAAACAGGAAGCATATCTGAAAAAAACCTCCCTAAAAAACCTAGAATGTCCTCAGAAGGGGCTGTTGTCTGCACTAACCTAATGAACTCATACTCATCAAGCCCAGATTGGAACCGCTGCACACCTGCCATGTTGTCACAGACCATGTGACAAAAACTGTAAGCACAAACCAGCCAGGAGTACGAGCTGCTCACCTGCTGCAGTAGGCGTGAGGGTAGAAGACTCTCGTGCTGTGGGGCAGGCTGAGCCAGGCTTGAGCACACCCTTCCGGGCCGGTGCCGTAGCGATTCAGGGCGCGGAGCATCAGTCGCTCCCTTGGTTTGGAGAAAGGCATCATCGCCAGAGACTCCTTAGCATTATCTGTTGGTGGGGCAGAAAGATGAGACAGGGGGAGGCTAAGAGATGTTTTCTGTTTTTTTTTTTTTGTTTTTCTTCTGTTTGCCAGATAGCTATAAAGTCAACGAATCCTTACCCGTCTGGAGAAAGTGTCTCTTGGCGAGGCTCGGAGGATCCTGGCCTTCCTCTGGTGTGAAGAAGAGACGAACAGCACCAACCTGAACCACAAAAACACGCACATGTTCCAACCCTGGTTCCTCTACCAACATCTGGTTCATCTGCAGCACTCACAAAGTCTTCTTTGAGCAGAGCCAAGCCCACACAGTCCGAGAGTACGCTCTGCCCACTGCCGAACCTCTGTGGTCCGTAATAGTTGACAAAACCTCTGTTCTGCAAACAAGAACCGAACCAGGGCGATGCAAGATTAGTTAACCTCAATTATTTAAGATAGCACATTTTGGAAAAGGCTACCTCCACATTCTCAACCGCTTCCTTGATCAGCGCAGCCAGGGGAGGGTGTGTGTCGCCTGATCTGTGTGGTCTCAGATCACGGACCACCAGGTCGAAGTGGTTGCCCTGCAGACGACCAAGCCTGAGAGGCTCGCTGACGGAGTGAATGTGGGACAGATGCATCCCTTTCTTCTCAAACTCTGCCGTCTTCTCCTCCAGCCTGTGGAAACACACACACGCGCGCGCGCACAAACCGAAACTGACTAAAACTATTAGGTCAAACAAACTTTTTTGGCTCTTTCACAAAACGTTCTGCAATCTAGTCTAATCTAAAAAGACAAAATCAAACCAAACGTGTGAAAGGAATGCAGAACTACCGTTGAGGCGAGACCTTTTTGACCACCATGGACTGGTAGGTGATGGCTCTCTTATCTTTGATCCCAGCGTAGGTGAAGTCTGATGGCAGGATGCCCAGTTCTGCCGCCATGTAGCTGATGGCCTCCAGGGTCTCCAGATTCTCTTTGCACAGAGTGAAAGCTAAAGGAAGGACATGCACACTGGAGGGTTAACGTTCTCTGCAGAGATGTGAACCATGCACTGACATGTTATTCTGGCATGATCACTTTACCAGTGTAAATGTCTTCTTCTTTGCGCTCCTCTGCAGATCTCTTTCTGGGCCTGCCCTGCTCCCTCAGCCTCACTGAGATCGCTGTCCTCCCCTGGTCGCTGAAGCTTTTCGTCTCCACTAGTTTGCCGAACCTGCGGTTCATGAAGTGGTGGACCGCCGTCCTGTGCTCCTTGTTGTCGTCAGGGCCAAACATGTAGGACGAGCCTCGAACTTTGGCATCTATGAACCGGAAGAAGTCCTCCGCCTCGTCCTCCGTGACCAGCTGGGAGAGCTCCCTGTAATCCGGGTCTTCCCTCACCCTGATCTCCGGCTGGATGGTTATGGTCATGAGGAAGGGGAAGCGGTGCCGGACAGCCCGGTGGACATTTGCCCTGTGGTGTTTGTCGGTGAAATATCCCAGAGAGAGCTCCTGTGTGCTTTGCTTCTCCTCTCTGAGAGTCAGCACGAACTGCTCGAGCTCTTCGCTGACCGACTGGCCCAAGATCATGCTCAGATCAAAATTCCCTGTGGTGACATCTGCTCCACTCTCAGCTGAGTGATCAGCAACCTCTGAGATCCAGTGGGGACTGCTCTCTTTGGAATTTGCACTGGTTTCATTGTTTGCACCAGAGGAGTCACAGGCTGGTTTTTGACAGGCTGCAACTGCAGTAACACGTTGTCCATTGATGTCTATCTCTGTCACCACAAAGTCTTTGATTAAGTTTTTGATGCTTCCATGAAAACCTTCGTGGTTTGATAAAAAGTAGGCAGGTACATTCACGGCGTCGATGTCGTGCGTCATTTCATCCAAACACTAGAGTTTAATGGTTCTGCCAAAAAAAAAACAACAACAAACACATAGATCCTTTAAAGACAGTCGGACCTGCGGGCAATGACGAAACATGCAGCTGAGTGGCCCTTACCTTTAAATAGACATGTAAACAACCGGCGTTAAACATGCGAAATAACGGGTGGCTTTAGACTAGTATCTTTTGTCTTATATCACACATCGAATTAAGTGTAACATTTATTTATACAAAATTGTACAAACCACATTGCACTCATTTAAAAGCAATATATGTGCGCTATCCCGGTATAAACTGTTTTTTCATTGGTTGAAAAAAAATACACGCGCATCTCCGTAAACACGGCAACGGAGATTTTTACTTCCGTGTCATGTGACCTTTCTTAAAGGGACCGGCGCACCGACGACTTCTCGTTTCCACAAGAGCAACCCTGCAGGCAGGAATTGATATTGCCCCAAGATACAGAAGTGACAACAAAAGTGGTCACAGTGCTACAAATACAAATATATATAAAGCTTTATCAACAATTGAATGAAAAATAATTTAAAAATTACAAATTCTGTTAAAAACAGTTTATTTAGTTCAGTTCCATTAAATGATATCACTTTCTCTTACAGAACCAACTCCAAGAACTTTTTTTATTAATCCTATTTACAAATCCATTCCATAAATAACAAAAACAACCAGTGTATGACAGAAATAATAATAATTAAAAAAAGCACATATAATTATACAGTATGTACACTACATTAGGCATTAATGGTTAAAGTGCACAGGTAGACATTGGTTCAGCTGTTTCAGATGTTCACAAGGGGACATTACAACCACAGGAAGAACCTGCAGCCGATCGTGTTAGACATGTCGTGGCGTAAAGGCTTATTTGGTGAGAGTTAAACATCACAGTTTGCACACATTTCCTGTAGACTCTCACAACCTGTCTGCCTGTAACATTCCCAACCCTTGCTTAAAATAAAATCATTCATGAATGCGTTAAAAAAAAAGGAACAAATTGACCAAGTTTGAAATCCATAATGTGCTTGTCAACAAGGTATCAAAACATTCTGCTGTCCCAATGAGAGCTGTGTGTCATTCCTTTGTCTAACCTGATTATTTACCCAAAAAAGTTACAGTAAATTCATATTAAATAATGACCAGATTTCAATGCAATGCAAAAAATGGTTGTTAATGTCCTAAAATTTGAATGCTTAAACCTGAAACCTAACAATACATGCATGTGTAAAGATCTTGGTCCAGTCCACAAAGGAAATAAAACTTTTTTAGTGGTATTTATCTTATCTTTTCTAAAGCAATCTCTTTAAAAAAATGTTCCAAAATGTTTGATTGCAGAAGCACAAGATGTGTGCAGCCATGAAGGATAAGCTGCAGGAAAGAAAAACAGATGGCTGAGCTAATATAAAAGCATGTGAAAGAGTGTTTTAATAGAAATCACACTATTTTTATGGCAGTATAGGGGAAAAATAAATCACACTTGCATGTAGATTACTTTTCAATATCAGTTATAGTACATGCATAATCATATAGGATTAATAGAAAATCTGCATATGTTGCTATAGAGCATCAAAGCTAGATTATGTATGCAGCATGTGTTTTATATGTGCAAATTCCAACATAATGGTGATAATTCAGTATTGTATGCATACAAAAATGGTGACTAGAAGGCACCGGGGACGTATCTGTTTGACTGGAGAAGAGCCATGAACTCCTGTTTCCTCTTCATTTGACCCATCAGCTTGATGCTCATGACCAGCAGAACCGCCTGTAGTGAAGAGCACAGTCACAATGTGGCATTCATGGCAGCTGTCAAAGCTTTCTGTTTTACAAAGCTTTACAAGATGCAGTTTTTAAAATACAGCGAGAGTTGCGGTACTCTCCTGCAAAATCTTACCCAAAACACCCCACTTCCGAACTGAATAGCCATGGCCAATGAGAACGCCAGCTTCAGCTCGGAAACATAAATCGGCAAACAGGGCTGTGAAATCAGAAGTGCAGAGGCAAACGAAAACGATGGTAAAGTCAGCAGTGACCTGAGCAGTGGCTTTCTCGGAGACAGGAGATCACACACCTGCTGATACACGTACTGGTTCTTGGGGGCTCCCAATGTGGCGATGCCACGTAGTCGAATCTGATGGAGGAAGAAATAGGCTATTTACACAGAACCTTTCAAGGTTTAGTAATGTGCTTCTCTTTTAATATTTATAATAATCTGTAATTTGTTGACAGAGAAATACACACGCATTTTCCTGGATTGTGACAGTCGCAGGAAGGAGGGATGGAGGCGCCCCAGTCTTTGTAACCTTCAATTAGACCACAGCATTCAAGCTGGAACACACGGGTCAAAGGTCAAAACTTAAAATGTTTGATTTTCGGATAAGACAAATACAAAATATGTTGTCTTTTCATAATTAGCAAGAAATAATTTCAAGCCTTCATCTCAAGTTGAGTGATCTTAAAACTACAGAACTTGACATTTAAAAAAAAAACATTTAAGTTTTACTAAAATCAAAAAAGAAACTTTTTTTTTTCAGTTTTGAATCAAACACAACTAATTATCAAATGTCTTAAATTGGAATCAAGGCTGAAACCCAATTAAAATCCACAAAGAAGCAAAATCATCCCTGTTTACCTCTCTCTGAATACTGTAGAGCAGCGTCCTGTTGGCCTTGTTGGTTCCAGTCAGTGGCATCATGGAGAGCAGCTTGGATTCCTCACGGACAACGCGTTTCTGAAAATGGAGGAACTCACACACTTACTGCTTCTGTCCGCCACAGAACACAAAGAAAGTTGCAGTGTGATACCTCATAGAGGTCCTGGTAGCTCAGAGCAGTTCGGATAATTATGGTCTGGCTGGCTGCTGCCATCCCAGCTGCATACTGCCCACAAACACAGTGCAAGCACATCAAAAAAAAAAAAAAGGAAAAGCAAAACTGTTTCATTTCAATAAAAACCTGCAGAACACGAATGCTTAACATTCTTACCAGAATCAGACACCACCTCTTCCCTTTACAGGCACCGAAAATGCCGAGTACCGAGAGCAGCAGGCACCCGATCTCCATCACGTACATGATCACAACCGAAGCGACGGACACCAGCTGGGGAGGAACACAAACACAGTTTTAATTTGAAAAAAAAGGAAAAGGTTTGGGAAGATTCATCTATGCGTTTTCAAAGTATCATTGTGCAGTTGTGCTGCTAGCATGGCTACTAAAGAGGTCAAAAGTCAGGGTTGGAGATAAAATGAGTGAGGATAATTCACTGCCTTGCTCAAGGACACTTTAATGGGCAGATGGGGACCAATATGAGGCCTTGAATTCAAAAATATGTGTTCGGGGATGTCCAAAAAGACATCAGCACCTCCTTGTGGAGCTCAGATGAGCAAATTAATATTTATTCAAAGAGCGTGAAGAGATGATTGTTTAGGTCCAGGTGCAAGAAAATCTGAAATCATACTTTTCCAGTTTGGACCAGGTCTCTGTGCCAAGCAATAGTCATCATCAGCATGAAGAAGCACAGCGCCTTAGGGGAGAAAAACGAAAAGCAGGATTAAGATTTTTTTTCCCCCCCACGCAAATCTGTCGCAGCTGCTTCCAGCGCCTCTTTGAGGAGTTGCTGCAGAATTCCACTGACAGGCCGATTATCATGCTCCTCATCACTTCTTCGCCCCACTTTCTATCTGTGCATCCTCTGGACATTTGGGTGGAAGAAGACTGCAGACGTCGCCACATCCCGATGCTCCACTGCACCATGTTTGTGTACGTGACAGACGCGCTGGACAACGCCGGTTCCAGCTCACTTTGCATCGGATTAATTTCCCCCTCGACAGTAGCGGATCAAACGTTTCAATCAATCAAAACGCACCCCGCCGCTCTCCCTCTCTTTTTTTTT
>BJFM01001282.1:46670-103219 GCA_016586285.1 Arothron firmamentum
TTTTGCATGCAAAAGTAATTTAAATCACCCACCATATGAACGGCGTTTGTGAAAATGAACGGCCTTTTTAAGCTCGTCTTGTCCGCCACGACAACCACTGCGCTCCGCTGCATGTTTGCGCGTCTCTCCCGGAATTCAAAGGGAGCTATTAACATAAAGATGGTATTAAGGTTACGCGCAGATGTGCTCTGGATGCGAGAGCGTCGATTTATCCGCACAGGGTTACGTCACGGTGACGCGCTGACGCCTTCAAATGCAGTCGGAAATATTAAAGTCCAGGATTGAGTTGAGGAGAAGTCAGTTCTTTAGTGATGTTTTTAGCATGGCTCAGAAATAAACAGGTTAGATTTTGTTCATATTTTGTTATCACTCAAGACCAAAAAGACATTTAATGATTTCATACATTCACTACATTTCCCAGAATCCCAGAGCAGTAACGGAGCTTGGCGACCATACAGGTAGGGCGGGATTCTATTGTTAGAACAGGTGGAGAGAGAGAGACAGAGAGATAGAGAGGCAAAGAAGAGAGATTAAGGAAAATGCTGTGAGTGACAGAACAGCAGGAAGGTTTTACAAGAACCCAAACACAGGCAAGCATCTTTTTATTAAGAGGGTTTTTCTTTCCTTTGACCTAAGGGGGGGTTAAGAAAGGGAAAGAATTATGAAGAAAAAGACATTTAGTTTTATCTGGGAAATGTAGTTTTTGAGCTCATTTGAATGTTATCTGGGAACTTTCTCACAGCTTGAAACGGGTTGTACAGGCCTTCCATGGACTCTGCACCTGGAGGTTTCCAGTGGAAGAAGAATGTGCTTATCACTTTCAGGATCATTTTCCTTACCGACGACTCAGCCTCTGAGAACTACAAACCAAGCATCTGGAGCATTCCAGGTGATCTAGTGTAAGGAGGAGAACAACAACAACTCCTCTCTGCATCCACCATGCACACCCCTGGACCCGAACAGGACGACTTTTTTGACTTCCTGTTCAAGATCATCCTGATTGGCGACTCAAACGTGGGGAAGACCTGCGTGGTCCAGAACTTCAAGTCGGGAACCTTCTCGGACAAACAGCAGAACACCATCGGGGTGGACTTCAGCGTTCGGACCGTGGAGATTGAGGGCAAAAAAGTGAAGGTTAGTAATGAATGGAACCTGAGGAAAATAGCACTCATAATCCACAGAGGATGGATAAATATGGACTACATAATCTGAGCATGCATTTGAAGGTTAAGGCTCCTGCAGATTATGATACATAAACAGGTTAAGTTCACCTAATGGTCCTCCCTGATTAGTCAGCTCATGTAAAAATTTATATTTAAAAGTACAACCCAGGATCTGATATGTTTATAGGCCTGTTTTGGCAGAAAATTGTAGTGCTTGTACAATCCAGAAGCAAAAATTGTGTGTAAAAATGGCACTTGAGTGGTCTTTTGGCTACAGTGTTGGTTTGTCCCGAACAGGTCTGACCCGCTGCCTGCAGGAGAAGAACCTGTCGGTCTGGTTTCTCCAGATACCGGCTCTAGTGCAGACAGAAAAACGGAAAAACAAAACGTTGAACAACTTCTCTGCTGTTCATAAGTTGAAATAAGAAGGAAATGCTTTTGCGTGAAAGGTTCCGCATTCATCAGAAGTCACCTGCGTTGTTCCATCCTGCTGTCACACCTGAATTTGTAGAAATGTTGGTTTGATCTGCAGCCTTTAGCCAATTTAAGATAAAAGAAACATCTCAAGATTCATAGCTTCCTTGACATGGGTTTTCCCTTCCATTCATCAATGCATTTCTTTTCATTTATTGACCTGAATGAACACTCATTTGGCCTCTTTAAAATAACAACAGGTCCTGTTTTCAGTTGCTACGCCATGCTAATGACATGCCCCGAGCTGTTTGTAATGGAACCTCCTGATGTGTCGCCTTTTACTAAAATTACCAAAGAGTGTGTTGGTTCAGTCACGGCTTTGCGTGAGTGTTTCTCCTGCTTTTAAGCCTATCCACACAGTAACTAGCTGTTCAAGCCACTGACTGTCTGGATCGGTTGCTGTGGTAGCGGTTGCCATGTAAATACAGTCCATCAGGGACCGCTTTGCTACAGTGGGATGTTAGTAGTTCTCCCTTCAGTTCCTCTCTCCTTGTTTGTGTGGACCAGATACAGGTGTGGGACACAGCAGGGCAGGAAAGGTTTCGCACCATCACCCAGAGCTACTACCGCAGTGCCCACGGCGCCATCATTGCCTATGACATCACCCGGCAGGCCACCTTTGACTCGGTCAGCCACTGGATCAAGGAGGTGGAGCTCTACGGAGCAAATAACGTGGTGCTGGTTCTGATCGGTGAGAAGCTAATGTTACAATCTATTCTGTTTAAGCGTTACACCGTTTCTCTTCAGCTTCCACATCCGCTTGTGCCTCATCTAGGCAACAAATGTGACCTGGAACAGGAACGTGAGGTCACATTTGAGGAAGCCTGCAACTTGGCAAAGAACAGAGGCATGTTAGCAGCTTTGGAGACGTCTGCAAAGGTAATTAGTGTGCACCCAAGCCAAGGAAGAGAGAGAGAGTTATTCAGAGCTGGTGTCTGAGCTTCTCCTCTGTTGTGTCCACAGGAGAGTCAGAATGTAGACGAGGCCTTCATGATGATGGCCAGGGAGCTCCTGGCTCGCAACGGCCAAAACGTCCAACATCCCGGCGGCCTGGGGACTAACGGCACACCTCGACTGCTCCTCCGGGCCAACTCTAGGCCCGTCGATGACCTCACAGGTGCCTACACGTCAGCAGAGAGGAAGACGTGCTGCTGACCAGAGGGAACAGAAGGACTAATGTGGGTCTTAGGACAGTTTTTTCTGTAACAGAAGATTCAAGGATCTGTCAGGAAATGAGCAAAGAGCAGAAATGCCTGGCCTGAGGAATCTTAAAACTGTACCCTGAGAGCATAATAACATTTAAAAAGTATTGAAAATGTGGGTAATTGAGCCGTTACCACAGAAACAAGTCGAATCACTCACTGGTTTAAGAGTATTTTGGTAATTGTTGATTCTCTTATTAACTTGTAACAAAATTACGACTCTGAGTGACCTTTTGTGGTGCTTCTATGACGAGTAATGTATCTGTGCTGCTTCTCAGATTATTGTATTTGGATGTCATGAGGTTGTTTCTTTGTGGATATGCCTGAAATGACGACGAGGATGACGTCAGAAAATACAGGAAAAATGACAATTTTCTCGTCTCTAAGAACGTCAATGGATCGTTGTGGACGCTAGAGGTCGCCACACTTCTACAAATAATCTTTTTTAACGTTTTCCTTCATGAAACTGCTGCGTCTTTTGTCAATAAATGTGATCAAATCATTCCATTCATCTTTGCTACTTATTAAGTCTAAAGAAAGGCCTCTTCAGAAAAAATAAACCCAATTTTATTTCCAGAAAACAGGATCACAATTACATACATTAATCAATATACAGATAAAAAAGTTACTGAGATACGAAAGTGTATCCTCAACCCAATATCAAAACAGAATTGTATCGGGAGAGCACCTGCAGTTGTGTTGAAAATCAATATTAAAAAAAGAAAACAATGTTATAAATAATTGATTTGAATCTTCAAAAAGGGGATTTCTTTAAAAAAAAAAAATGTCACGTGCTTAGTTTTCGCTTTTTTTTCTTCCCATCAATAAAAATTGGATTTCAAATAATTGGATTCTAAATTGTAATATAAGACTCTTATTTATAGTTATTGAATTAAGCTTCAACCTCATCTGCTCATCTTTCAGCACTCTAACTCAACCTGATGATTTCTATCCCATTCAGCCTCTTCCTCAGCAGGGGTCGAGGCAGACGCCCCCTGCTTGTCTCAACTGTGTCCCCTACCCCCTCCTGGGCCTCATTGTCAGTCCCTCCCAGCCCGCCCTGTCCCATATCTATCCCACCAGTTTGTCTATCCTTGGGACATTCCCCGTTATAGGTCTTGACGTAGTCCTCCACCCGCCAGCCCTTGAACTCCTCGGGCTGGGCGCAGGTCAGGCCGCTGTACTGGACCCCTGGGTGGTGCTTGAGCCAGTAGATCAAGTAGTGGATGTTGTAGTCGCAGATCCATGGGTTGCTCCCCAGCGAGAGCTTTCGCAGGAAGTAGAGGTCCTCCAGGACGCCGTACTGGAAGTTATGGAGGCTGTTGTTGGACAGGTCAAGCTCACGAAGGTACAACAGGCCCGCGAACGCAGCTGCAGGGAGAAGACAAGTTCCAGCTTTTATAAATTGCCAGTTGTGGGTCACACGTTTTTTGAATGTTCGGCATCCCAGACCACATGTGTCAAGTCCAGGTGGACATCCAGGACATAGAAAGAAAAGCAAAGCACCCCACGTTCACACTTAGTACCAATTTAGCAACACCCCTTAACTTTCCTCTGAGTCCCAGAAGAAGCTGGAACACCTGGAGGAAACAATTAAACACACAAGAAACATGCAAACCCCACACATGCACCCTAATCTTTTCTACCTGTGGTTAGATACCCTCTAACCTGAGCCACACGCTCAGCAAAGTCTCAAAGACTGACTGCTGACATCATCCCTGAAAGGTTCCAGATGCCGTTAGCGGTCGGCCTATTTTGACAGAAGGCATGGAAAGAAAGTGTCTGACAGCCTCAGGCCCGGGCTTTAATCTTACACTCAGCTGGAGAGGAAGAAGGGAAAGAAGAAGATGAGTGTGGAACACACAAAGAAGGTTGTTTTGAAGGAAGAAACTCAGCAGGAGTTTGTGTCTGTGAGTTTGTGAGAATTGACACGACAGAGTCTGTGGAGGAGCAGCCGACCAGCCGGTGGAACTAACGCGCTAAAAACAAATTCATGAGAAGTTGAAGAATTTTCAGCAACATTATAAGAAGCCGGAGGACCACCGTATCCCCCGCTCATACCTCATTTCGTTTATAGTCCGGTAAACCCTCACAATTCCCCCCATAATCTGCATCTTCCAGTTTTTTTTGTACGAGGGAACAGACCGAACAGCGCAACAGCAGAAACCCAGTCCAACATTAGCAGACAGATGAATTGAGGGTCTGTTGTGTCATCCTGGAAACAGCGTTTGATAACAAGCGCAGTCACAAGGTCTAACGGTGGAGGAGCTGTGTTCCAACTATATGTGCAGCATTTTTTACGTTTCTGGCTGTGGAAAAGCTGCCGGGACAAATACTACAGGCAGATTCTGTCAGCACTTTCTAGCAGATCTTAAAATACTGTTGTCAGTCATGGGAAATTGGAGCTAATTCCATCACAAGATGATCTGTACCCACAACAATCTGGCAAAGAACCTGACCAAAACCCACAATGGAACACGAGAGTAAATAACCCCATTCCCAGAGCCTCTGTCTTCCCCTGTCATTTGTTTTGAATCCCATATGCCAAATTGGAAGATGATTAGAAAGAGTTACCATGATTGGGACCATATGTCAGACTTTATCCTGGAGCTCCCAAATTTGTCTTGGAATCACTTGGATGCGAGCGAGAGAGAGAGACAGAGAGAGAGATAGCAACATCCGCAATAGAATGAAGGATCTTGAAAGGATTTCCCTTCCAGTCCGGAAGACATCAGCCCGGATATCATTAGGGAGTAATAACCCCCCCCACTGAGGGCCAATTCAGAATATTTATCTTCCTTTCAGAGACATATCAAGCTGCCTGATTTATTTTCAACATATCCAAATTTCTGACCTGTCTCTATATGCTGCAGGCTGTTGCTGCTGAGGTTGAGCAGCTTCAGGTCTTTGGACATCAGGAACTGCCGGGGCTTCAGGTGTCTGATGCTGTTGCCAGACAGGTCCATCTTGACGATGTCAGACGGGAGCCCAGAGGGGACGTGGTTCAAATCTGCGAAAAACAGACCAGACAACAAAACATAAGAAGCAGTTTCTGCCAAGATCATTCGTGGGAAAATGATGACATGGCAAAAATGGCCCCTCCGGTATCCCCTTGCAAACGGCTCCAGAAGCATCTGGAGAAACTAAAAATTCGGTAGGCGGCCTTCGAGGTTTTCAAGATGTTGTGTGGGTTGCTGCAACTGTTAACTCTTTCAAGCTGGAGTGAAGTCTGACCACACGGACAGTGACCTTTTCACCCCAAAGGTCCACACATTTCATTTCTTCCACGTATGGCCTTTGAGGCGCTAATGTAGAAACCAGTGAGTCCCACATATTTCCGTGTTGCTAGCGGATGTTCCAGGACTTGTGCAGTTACATGAAGCCTGAATATTACCTGGAGCTTTGCTGTCTGACATGTTTTTGATAACAAGCTGAAACAATCTCCAAAATGTATCACGAAGAGGGGTGAAGAATCCTATTAAACCGGCTAAAACAAGCACTTGTGCATGTGGAGGAGTCTCCAGCATGTGTTTATTTGTGTGGAATTTTGATTTATCCCAAAAAATGCAGGGCATTTTGGCGTACCCCGAGCAGATGTTGCAGATGTTGTGGCTCCTTGCGTAAAGGAGGTATATTCCTCTAGATCACAGGCAACTCTTTGAAAATATATACAAACACACACACTTGTGAGCATATACACACATAACTTATGTGCACAGATGTCTTGGATGCACTCTGGAAATGTAATTATTGCTGGATAGCGATGAAGCTAAAAAAAGGCAAGCTGGCTTCAAACTCCCAGGATCCCCTGCAGAGAGGCTAATTATTCCTGCTTGAACATGACCTCCAAATGATAATTTATTGCCAGGGAATCAAATGTATAATCACCAGCACTGACAGTATATATTTAATCTTGTGATTTCTAATGAGGCGTATAATTTTCATTTGAGGCCATTTCCCCGCTCTAACATCTGGGCCCGTAAAACTTGCTGATTTAAGAAACTTGAAGTGAAAAGAGAGTTTTTGTGCTCCGTCTGTTGGAGTCATTCCTTCAATGCAGAGGAGCATCTGTGCCTGAGCTTTTCTTTCCAAAAACAGAAGGATGGACAGTGTTCCCCTCTCCGGAAATTCAAGCCACCCGATAATGTCTACGCTATAAATTTAATGATTTAATCAATTACCCAGGAGTTTTAACTGTAGCACCTACTTTTCGTGCAAATGTACTGTAGGCCTGACTGAGGGTGCCAAACCACGTGTAGGACATTCCAGCACACACTGCTGTGAACGCACATAACATTGTGATCTTGATTTGGCATGTGTCGCCGAGAATTTTTTTCGTCACTTTTCTTTGGTCGCACTGGAAATGGTCTTTGCAGTTTGGAAACGTGCTGCGGGCTCAACAGGACCGGTGATAGTTGTTTTCGTGGCAAGCTGAGTTACAGTCAAATGTGTTAAAATCATTTCAGCATAGTTGGCTGAGGTGCAGAGTTGAATACACGAGCGAGCGGTAAAACAGTGACAAAGCACCTAAAGGCCCTTGGGATAGTTAGTTGTCCCAAAATGGGACCTTTTGGTCCGTCAGCCTGTCTGAAGCAACTGGGATCTCAACCAACATTAGCATTTTACAAGAAAGGTGCAACGACCTCTTATAATATCCTCCTCTGCTTTTAGAGTTATGTTTTATGTGACAAGGCCCCCTGTACACCTCATTAATCACACTAAAGATAGAGGCTGGAGGCAGAGGAGGGGAAACGTACCCCCTCCCCCCTTAACTTTTCCCAGGAAAGTGTCACGTGCATGAAACTCACACTGGGAAAACATACTAGTCCCATCTCCACACTGTGAAAAGCATTGAATGTTGGGATCAACAGGGGGAAAATACAGGGGGAGCATTTCAAGGCAAATAGAACAAGGAGTGCATTTTACAGCAGGGATACATAATAATGCCATCACCTCATTAACAAAGGTTCAGAGCATGCGTGTGCATCAGATTTACATGGAAGGACACAATTATTGAACTTGCTGGTTGGGTTTACGTCACAGGCTATGCTGTTAGCATTGGAGCTAATAGTTGGACAGTGCCATCTGACTTAACAATATAAAAATGAGACATCGTATATGTATTCACTCAAATTCAGTGAGTCAGTGTAGTGCCATATGTGTGAAAATAGCCTAAATTATAGGGGATTAGTATGAATTTAGGGTATTTTCCATGGTGTGTGAAGAGGGCTTCTGAAGGATGCAGGAAGCAGAGTGCAATTACCCGGTGCGGAAAAGAGGAAAAAGATGTGGCAAGATGGTTGCTGAATGGCATTCACAAATGGAAACAAAGAGACTTCAGAGTAAATGAGATAAAGAATCAATTCAAATGTTCTACCGTTGTGGAAAAAAGGCTCCTTGAGCTTCTCCACAGCATAGATGCAGCATTGTGGACCTTTGGTTTGCCACTTTGCAGAAAGATTGCTTTCTGGAACGGGATGAGGCCTTCTATTTAAACAGCCTTTCAATTGTTCAGATGAAACTGGTTTAAAATGGACTAAAAGTATTATGGTATCGGGGGGGGGGGGTGAAGTTTAACTGCTTTGAGGAAAAGACAGGAACAAGCTGGTTCATGGACATGCGGAAGAAATAAAAAAGAGTAATTAAGGAGAAAAAAGTCTGACTAAAAGGAACAAGAAGTAATCTGTCTGCAGAAATTGACAATTGGTCATCTGTGCCTCGTTCTGTCTTTGTAAAAGCAGCACCGCAGCTTCAGTTTATAGATCAGTGGGGCCTGATAGTAGCTTCTTTTACAATGAAAGAACCAGATGTGAAAACTTAAGGATACTTTCTTTCTGTCTGCTGTATTTTGACAGATGTCTGTGTGTTGTCCTCGCCTTTACCACAGCAAGTCCCAGTTAAAAGTGTGTTCATTAGTGCTTGAGACAGTCCAGACAAGGTTTTTTTACACATTAAAAACACAAACACACAAATGTTGCTCTTCGAACTCTAGTACAGTCCAGAGAGCCTGTTGTGTCATTAAATTCTTGGATTACCACTATTTTTAACGAGGAGCTTTTCACAACACTTTGAAGTGTTGGAACATGCTCCTTCCCCCTAAATGAGGCTCAGACGCTCCATGTGGCAGCTTTAATAAAACAAACACAGCTCTGCTTGCTCAGCCGACCTGCGGCCAGAACTCTAGAGAGCAAGCAGTTTACCGGGGCAAAACAACATTGAATGGTTGCATTTTAACAGAATTCATGAAAGTCAAGTCATTCCATTGCAACCATTCAGTTTGTTTTTATTAACAAACAATTAACTTTTGATTCACTATAATAGGAAAAAAGTTGGTGCGGTAGGTGGGTAAAAAAAATTCCTGGTTTGCATTTCACTGCACCTCAAAGTTCTCAGAAATTTATCCAAGACAAGGTGAGGCTTCAACCGATATGTTGTAGCTGCGGGCCCTGGTCTTACCTTTGCTGCTGCAGTCCAGCAGCGGTTTGGGGAACATATATGTGCGACATATAGAGGTGACCTCCGGCTTGACTTTGATCTGCGGCCGACTCGGCACCTCTCCGTCTCTGTCGGTGGCACACAGCAACTCCGCGTTTATCTTCTTCATTTTGTGGCCCCTCATCGAGAGGGGCTCGGCGCACTTAGCGTAGTTGCCCAGGTTACGGTTGCTGGGCAGCTGCATGGTCCTGACCAGGCTGTCTAGGGCGCAGTCGCAGTTCCAGGGGTTGTCGTAGATGCGGAGGTAGGTGAGGCGGCGCATGGGGAGCAGGATCTCCTCGGATGCTGTCCTCAGTCCGTTGTGCTGGAGGAGCAGTGTGGTGAGCTGAGTGAGGCCGGCAAACGCTCCGTCCTCCACCATGGAGATGTCGTTCTGCTGCAGGTCCAGGCTCTTTAACTTGGTGAACTGGGAGAACATGTTGTCTCTCAGGACCTAAAGATGGTGACGTAAACTGTTATTTCTCGCAGCAAGGGTGGATGGCGTGTTAGGTTTATGGGACTAAGTTATTCCTGAACTTCAGAGTTTCTGTCCAACCTATTAAAGATTTATAAATGTTTTTATAATTCAATTCGATGACGGTTAAATAAATCTTTTGTTTGTTTTATTGTTAGTGAGAAAAATTCACAGACATTTTACATCCCGGGTTTGATTTTGGTGTACATTATATAACAAAATGCCCTCTTGCCATGTGCATAGAAAACAATAAAGTGCCCTCTGCAGTGTCCAAATGTCTAGAAAACTCGTTCTGTTTCCACCCCAGTGTGTAACCCTAACCCTAACCTTAACACATATGCTCCCTCAGAGATAATGATCTGCTTTTCTGTGGTTGTTTTTTTTTTTAATATCAAAAGCTGTTTAGATTTCTTCCTCTTGTGACAAAAAGATGCTGTGTGTTTTCACTCCAACATGTGAAAAGCTACACACACACACACACACACACACACAACAAAAAAGTGTTTGATCACGGCCCTAAATAAATGGTGCACAGATGCTTGTGTTACCAAGCTGGACAGATTTAGGGTCATGAGTTAGAGGTCTGGAGCAGCTGTTTGCAAATAATGTACACATTTTCATACTTAAAACCTGTCTTATCCTCCACCCCCACATGTCTAAATTTTCACACATTCACGGAAGCAAACCATACCTGAATCTTATTTCTTGCTAGCAGCAGGTGTTGGATGTCCGTGGGCCAGTCCTGCATCACAGTGGTCAGCTGCTGGTCCTGGCAGTCCAGGTATTTCTCCCCTGCCTCGATGTATTCTTTACACTCCTGAGGCTGGCGTCTCAACCTGCCTCCTCTCCATGCGCGGCCCCTGGCTCCATAGTGCGGAGCCCCTCTCCCAGATTCAGCCGAGTGCAGGAGAAGCAAGAAGAGGATGGCGGCCGAGAGGTGCATGGCGGCGAGGGGGGGGGAGGAGGAAGGGAGGCTTCTGGTTAGTCAAGGTAACCTTGAAAGAATGTTTTCAGATGATTGCTGGGGGAGAGGCCGGTCACAGCTGGATAAAAGGAGGGGGGAGAAGAACAGAGAATTCTTTTTCAAAACAAATTGACATTGACAGAGACACAGCACTCATTACAGACAGGCAACAGTAATTTAAAAATGGAGAGCAATTTGTTGCTGAGAATCTACGCTGGCACATGGAGACCTGCTGGCATTTGTAACATGCTGAAAGAATTAATGGGGACGTAGGAGAAAGTGGGGAGAGCAGAAGAGGAAACAGGAAACGGGTTTGGAATGAAAAGAAAGGGCGACATATTTTACGTGTTAGCATGTTATGGATTAAAATGTGGTTGCAGTAAAGTGCTGTCAATTTTCCAGGACACCCCTTGCATGTTTTGCCTTTTGAGTTAAACAGACTGTCCTCCATTGTGCCCACCACCAGCTTTCTTTCCACTTTGTTTGTATTTTGCTCTGCCTTTTCTCAAACATCCATCCATTCGCAGGATGTTTATTCTTTGGAACAAGATCCATCTTCTTCCACATGTTTAGCAGGACCAATTTGTAAAACACTGACTCTCACTCCTGAACTGTGGTGGTGGTGGTGGTGGTGGTGGTGGTTCCTTTACTCACTTTTGTGCATGGTCGCCTGGGAAACACTTTGTCTCATACCTCATCCAATAATGAAGCGTGGACAGGTGACACTTTTAGCCTATCACAACGATGCACTGTAAAGATTCTTCCTTAAACGTCACTGTCTTCGCTAAGGTATGCATGCGCAGGCTAACTTGTATGTAAATTACAGGGTCAGGTCATTGTAAGGTTGTAGCATCCTTGTCTGTCACACAGAATAAAAAAAACTAAAAGGTTAATCAAGTTCTGAGAAAAAACAGGTCAAAAAACAGGACAAAAACACATTAGCCTATTTCTTGGGTCTAACTTTCCCAAGATCTTTTGAGATAATACTATAAACAGAAGCTAGGTGTACCAAATGTCTAAAAAAATGGAGTGCTAGTTTTTTCTTTCTTGCTGTTTTACTGTATTACTAATAAGAAAAGTGTAAAAGATAAATTAATTCGGTAAATGTACAGCACAGTGCACTAAGACAACACTCCCAACACATACAGGCATGGTGACGCAGTTCAGTTGGCCCCCCCCCCCCACCCCCACGCCTGACAGACTGTTCCAGTGGAACAAGCCTGTCGACGCAGATGGTACCGGTCCATTGTAGAGAAACAGGCTGGAGATCTTAGCAAACTGCTGACAGAAACAGCTGAGAATGTGTCTGGGGACTCACTTTCCAGTCTACTGGACACTGTTGAGCTGTGCAGCTATTCCTCATCTAGAAAGAAGATGAGCTAATCTTCACCTCCGCACAGCCATTCCATGGTTTTTAGCCAAAATGTGCACAACTGTATTTCCCTTTCTCTGGTCTCGCTGCATGCATGCAGGCTCAACATCAGCAGCACACACGTGTTCTTGTCTTCAGCCCATGACAGACAGGGTCCAACTCTTTCAGCACGAGTCAGGTCAGTTCAAACACCAGACCAGACTGAACACTGAGAGGGACCTAAATCCTGCCTCTGTCGACAGCTGCTGTCAGGTTAAGTGATTTGATCTGGTACATGTGGTTTCGATTCACAACCTAGAATGATTGTTGGGGTAGTCTGCTTCCTCATTTGCAGACTGTACTGGTTGAATTAGCACATTTCACCCAAACTCTGCCACAGAAGTGATGATTAATGACCAGAAACTTGGCCAAAAGTGAGTAAAGAGACATTTTCCAGCTTTAAAGTTATTTGAAGTCTACATGAAGGGCAGCAGTAATTACTGTGGATTCCGTTTGTCTTGGTCAGCTCGATGTTCAGAAGGTGCACAATCGCTGTGAATCACTGGTCCTTCAACTTCACCACTTCAAAGAAATCAAAATATTTTAACGTTCTTAAGACTAAATTGTTAAAAAATATTGTTTTTGCTATCTCGAATTGCAGACTGGGAATTAAAAAAAGTCACACACATCCAGAAAACTCGCCACATGCAGCTTGTGCTCCTTCCAGCTGAGGCCATAACCACCCCTGTCGAGCCAAATCCGTCCTATGTGGTTCACCTCATGCCCACACCACCCGAAATTAGTCAGACAGCTATTTCCCGTTCTTTCTGTGCCACAGCATCCAAGAACGGCATCCTGGATCTGGGAAGATCAAACACAAAGCTCTCTGGGTTTTGCATCTTTTTTCTTTATTTTAAACAAAACTGGTTGAAATTTGGTTAACCAAGACTGGCCTAAAAAAAGTACCATAAAGATGAAATTGGATAACAGCGTCTCATTTTGGACCATGGAAAATGAGCCTGCGGGAAAACTCTAAGGCTTTGATGGAGAAAAGATGGGTTGGAAACATTATATTTTAGATTTCTGGGTTGTAATATTGGCAAACTCTTCACAACTGTATGGAAATCATGTGTTTTTATATCTCCTGGTGATGCTGACTTAACCCGCATCTGTTCTTCCTGAATCTTTAGCTGGAATAAAATCGAAATATAAACATGCAGACCACAGCTAGACAATTACCATAGTAACAGCGGTGGTTGTACATGCAATTATGCCATCAGTTGTGTCACATTTCCAGTTATAAGTGTGTATTGAGCAAATAATTACTGTAATATTGTATGTAAACGTGCTTAGCAAATGGAACAGAACAGTTCCTACTGCAACTCTAGTTTGCAATAAAAATACATGCATGAAGAAAGTGGAAGATATTCCAATGTGGTGCGCACACACACACACACACACACACACACACACACACAGACACACACACACACACACACACAAACACACACACACAGCCAACCAGAGGAAATGTCTTAAAAGTCATTTCAAGGCGACGGTTGATACACCTCGCTGTGTAATGACAGCAAGAATTTGTGCCTCTGTATGTTTTTACAACTGTATGTGGGTTCCAGCCCCAGATTATCCAACACCTTCATCTCCAAGACTGTCAGAACCTGCCCACCTCAGGAAGAAGGGCTGAAACCAGAGCCAGAAACACAGATGGAGGCAGCACACCAGATCGAAAAATCACTTTCAAGCAATAACAGAACGCCAAGGGGGAAAGCGGAGAGCTGAGGGAAATTGCTCCTCCACGATGTGTCAGAAATGGTGAGAGAAAATATTATTGTCTCGGCTTGAGGGGAATCCCCCCCAGCAGATGCAGAGTGAACCGTTCCTGTGGCTTCAAGTGAGGAGAGTGGAGGCTAACATAACCAACACATTACCAGAACAGCAGGCCCTCCTGGATTGAATTTGTGGGTCTAAAAATGAGATTCCTGTTAGATCTACCCCAATTCAGATCATCACTGTTTCAAATTCTGATTTGGCTTGGTCTGGCAGTGTACCCAGTGGTGAGTCATGGATCCTAAACTGCTGGTGACCTCTCTTTTTCCCATTGCACGGAGATTATAGAATCAGGAAAAAAAATACATGTGTTCTTGGCCCAAATCTGCAGCAGTTAGTTTTAAGACCAACAGCAGCTCAACTGACTATTTGTTATCTCGTTATTATGTTTTGCCTTAATCCTCACCTACTCCTTTTCGTATTAGCAGGCCAGTGCTGGCTTGTAAATCTCCTAATGGATGGCTCAACCGTGTGTGACGTTTTATCAGTATGCTGTCTGAACATACAGCCTGATCCTCCATCACGGTGATCTGTCTGGCCTGTTATCTCTGAGTTGCGTCGCTCTGTCAGCGTGCTATGCATTAGAAACTTGATAAATCGCTGGTTTTCATGTAGAAATTTTGTTGTTTTTTTTCAGTTCCATAATCAGATTAGTCCACATTTGTGTCACACATGTCTGCCCTTTTCTGCAGATCTGTGAACGGCTCGACATTTCTGCAGCAAAACTGCAAACATTACATTTAGAAAAGGTTTGTGTGTCAGTACGGGGGCACTGCTGTGTCAGGGCCTCAGACCTGCCAAGCTTGAGCTCTCATCCGTTCTGGAATAACAGTGGGCAGGCCACAGCAGATGGAAAAAGTTCAAACCTTCAGGAGAAAAAAGTTCAGAAACACAAGGACTGTTATGTTCCAGGGAAAAGGGGGGATGCATAGAAAGGCAAACAATTAAGTTCAGGGCAAATTTATTGTCCTTGTATCAGGAGACTGACTGGCTGGGGTTTGTCTATGTGTGCTCGAAGGTCTGCGGCTTGTTACCTTGTAAGAGACTCACTGAGGAAAGAATGACGGGGCAAACTGCGAGAATGTAAAGCAGTGAGGGGAAAAGTCTAACCACAAGCCCTGAAGACTAAACCAGCGGGTGAGTGGCACAGACGGGGGGAGAGGGAGGCCGAGAGACATATGCAGGGAGAGCAAGCGAGACAGAAAAACCCTTACACATCCCTGAGAGCCTAATTGAAAGCAGACGCGGGTTCGTGCAGGAGAGGCTACGTTTGCAGACAGAGTCTGACATCCATTTAGACGAAAGTCAGAGGTGGTTTGAACCTCCCAAAAACAAACATGGCAATGAGAGAAAAATGTCTGATGGAAACATACTAAACTTTTTAAGTGCTCATTATGGCCCAAGTTCTTCCAGCCTTTGGAGTATGATTATACCCCTGACAACCTAGAGTTCCCCCCCACAGAGTCCATTGTCATGTGTGTGCGTGCATGTATGCGTGATGTCGTCCTGTATTTGCTGAAAGTGGGAAAGAGTGACATCATTGAAGAACAATGGAATTGAAACGTGTTATCTTTATAACAGGGCTGGGGAGGCTGTCACTTCTTGGATTATGTAATATCCCACTGGATCTGATTTTCTTCTTACTCAGAAGGGTTTTGCAAGCCGCTTCGTCTAAATGAGGATGTTAATTTCGACAGCCGCATGAGTCTTCTGACTAAAAATTTAGCAGCTGCACGGTAAGCTGAAACAGCACAAATTCCCGTAAACGAGACTCTCACTCTGTGAAACCAGGGTAAAACTGCAAGTCAAGCTTTTCTTCCCCCCCACCCCTCCCTCTCTGGCTGCAGGATTCCAGAGTTGAACCACACGTAGCTCCGGCGTGCCTTGAATGAGCGCGGAACTGTACTCCGACTCACGCCAAAGTGAGGTGTTATACTCCGGTGGGAGGACATACTATAGTCGGGCTTTAGGAAAACGTGAATATATTCATGCAAATCGTGCAAATCCTGGTTTAATTCTGCCGCAAGAAAAGCTCAGAAACAAAGTGCTCCATCCACAGTTCGACTGTTTGAACAAGTCCTGCCTTTGTAGCCCGCTGACTGAAACCACATGGCGACTGCTTACAAGACAAAGAGGGTCCGATCTGATGAATTGTCCCTTTGGTCTGACAGAAGTGGCGCTTAGCCCTATCTCCTGGGCTCTACATGGAACCAAACACCGGGTCCCGTGGTTGATTTGAAGTTCTAGTGCATGGGCAGAGAGGCCGCTTACATAACAAATGCCATAAACTGAGATGCTAAAATTAGCAATTAAGTGTTTGCTTTGCCAGATGATTTACACAGTGAGGAGGGAATTGAGCTCAACACTAAGGTGTAATGACCCTCCATAAACTTGTCATGGCTTTAAAAAAAATTGTAAATTTGAATTCAAAGGTCAGAGAAAAGAGCTTAACCTACTTTTGCAATTCCCCAAAATGTTCTGCTTTAACAGTAGATTCCATTAAACATCAGAAATTGCATAAGTTATCTCATGGACTTTTTGGACATCATGCAAACTCAATCCAAAGTTCTCTGATATTTCCAGCGCCTGAAAATTGAACCTTGTTAAACCTTCACAAAAACATCAGCTGTTATCATAAACTGTGCCAGGAACCACTTGTCCAGAAGAATCGTGTAGCTGGAATGTTTCATTGTGGATCTGCCGCTCTGTTTCTGTTGGGTAATCCTTAACTCTGACACACCAGCCCAGTTTGAGTGCTGGAGTCCTACCTGTGCTGAACGGGGTTCATCCAATAGGACCTGCAGATCTCCGGTTGGTCCCACGTCCCCAGCTCCTACTCCTGTCATGAGCGCTGCATGTCAGCCAAAAAAACTCTGCCTGACTGCCTGTAAACTTAGAGCCTGCAGCGAGGGAAGACTGACTACTTCTGCAGTCCCTCGTACTCTCTCTCTCTCTCTCTCTCTTTCCCTCCCCCTCTCTCTTCTATGCTGAGTGATTGACTATAGCCGTATACAGTACAACTCTCTCTCACTCTCTCTCTCTCTCTCTCTCTCTCTCTCTCTCTCTCTCTCTCTCTCTCTCTCTCTCTCTCTTTCTCTCTCAGGCTGATTCTCAGAGGAGCCACAATTCTGTGTGTGTCTGGTTCAGCAGAGTCCAGGAATACACCCCCACCTCACACACGTAAACGGACATCTGCCCTCCTATTCTTTTATAATATGTCTTGAGAACATGTTGCTAACTGGGACTGATGGTCCAGATTGATCTGCCTCCGCAACCCCCCCACCCACCCCCTGTGTGTAATGTGTGTGTGGGGGGGTGGGTGCGTACAGTTTTGTTCAACTTCCAACATCTGTCTTCCATTGCCGCAGCACTGGATGTTATCTCCTTTGTCAGTTGGTTTGACGAGGTTTCATCCCATCTACCAATGGTTATTGCGTCATCACTCAATAATTTCTCCAGGTTCTTGGATAAAGATGATCGTCCAGTCTCAAGATTAGCTGTCAAAGATTTGTTTTGTTAGTAGGACAGCGAGTCAAGTGGAATAAGGGTGGGACATATGCTTTTATTGAAACCGACCACCGGAGGCAATTTAGGTGATGCTCATGACTGATATTTAGACGAATTGAGCAAAGTGAAGATGTGATGAGACTGTATAAATGCCAGATTCGTTTAATAATAGTCACTCAATCACTCAATAGTTTTTATTCAAGGTTGGATTCTTTAGCTAATAACTCTCTTTTGCAACTTTTTTCTTGTTCCCTGTATGTTTCCACCACTATTCCTTCTCTCTGACTTCTTCGGTGAGGACTTCCCAACACATCTAATTTGCTCCTGTCTGCATGGCCCCGGGTGTCCATGATTCTGCATGATATATGACACCGCTGCTCTGCTTTCAGACATCAACAGCTACTGTTTTAGCATGTCAACTTGCATGCTTTTTCCTTGACCTTTACAATACTTTAAAAACTACCTTATCGTAGTTTGTGCATCATGCAGTTTGTGCGTGTGTCATCACTGAACCCAGGACTCGCATGCTAGCTTTACCATTAAATAGCCGTTTGTGGTGTTGGCAAAATATGACAATTAATCAGACTGAAATGTTAGCATGCTAATGTAGCATCATTTGACCACAGACACAACATCCTGCATCGTACATGAATGCAGCTATAATTCCTTACTAAAGCTGCAGGGGTGCAAGAGTGGCGCCACCTGCAGCCAGGGAATTCCCATTCCACAACTATCCTTTTCTTCTCTGTGCTGCACAAACCATGTTGAAGCCTACTTAAACTAGTTATGAATATTGGTTGTCCAACACAAACCAGCATCCACAATTGCTTCATCCATTTAATTTTATGGCGCCAGATGAGCACAATCCTCAGTAATCAGCACAATGCAGCCTTTTATGCCCCAGATCAACACAGAGGAAAACAGCTCCATATTGGGATCGGGATTGAGTTCTGCATGGCTTATCTGCCAAACACTTACAGCGGCTCAATGGTGAGGGTATGAGGTCACTGTGTCACTTCAGACGGTGAGCATCCAGTGGTCCCGCCCTCAGTCATGCAAACTCACACGCTGGACACACACACACACACACACACACACACACACACACACACACACACACACACACACACACACACACACACACACACACACCTCCACCATGGTGAGTTTGTGTATGTTCATACTATGAGATGAGAGGGGATTGTGTGGTACACAAGCTGTGACACCCTCAGGAGGAGACAGATGTGCACCTTGTTAAAATGCTTCAAACATAAGGCAGGTTGACTTTTGATCCCAGTGCATCCTCTTAAAAATGCTTTATAGCCTCCCTGCACCATAAAAATGTTTAAACACATCAATATGTGCAGAGAAACATCATTACCCAATGCCATATCATTAATGATTTAATACTAATATCCGAAATAAAGCAAGATGGCACATTTAAAGTGAATGGAAAAGCTTCAGCGGTGGTAGGAAATCCATCCCAAAGCAATAATGTATTCTAATTCCTGGGAGATTATCTGGCAGCTGTGTAGCGTAAACATGAAAAATTGCCCTCTAATTATGATTTAGCTCCTCCTTTCCTCCGTTTCCAGGCTTTACCACTGGTAGAACCATTTTGTGAATGATAGTTGCCATGCTTTTCTGCCCCAGACATACTGTAAATCAGACTGTTGCAATCTTCAATCTCTAGTGTGCAACCTTGAAACAAAATGAAATATAGTATGGGCTTATTCAGCACCAAAAATATGCATTATTTGTATTATAAACAGCCAACATAATGCTTTTGGATTTGTAGTTTAGGGGTTATATTTTTTTTCCCCATTGGTTTGCAATCTGAAAACAATGTAACATTTTCAGTCCAATGCTTTTATTTTGTAGTGCTGTTACCTGTGTTGCTGCTATTTTTACTACTTGTCTTCCGGACTGTTCTTGGCACACCTGAAACCCATCCAATCAGTGTGTGTATTTAAGGCCGGGTCCCTTACACTCCAGATGCCAGGATGTTGTTTTCTAGCCGTTTCCTCTGAGCTTCCCTGTCGTTTACGCTGTTGTGTTTTGTTTGTGTTCTCAGTGGTTTGTTCCGAGTGAATCTAGTGTTTTTTTGTTTGTTAATCCTCAAGAGGTTTTTTTCTGAGCAAGTCTTGCGTTTGTTCTTCATGTAAGAATTTATCCTAGTTAATCTAATGATTTTTAGTTTGTAGTTCTAGCCATTTTTTGGCTGTGGTTCTTTTTTGTATTTTGTCAATAAAACCCTTTAACTGCAACTGTTGGGACTTCTGCTTCCTCTTCCGGGACCTGACTCTGTTTCACTCACAACAAACAATACACTCAAAATGCACATGAGGACAGACTGGGAGTCAGTCAAAACATTGGAAAAACAGTGAAATAAAGTCTTGACAACACACTCAACATTCCTTGGGAGGAAAAAAAAATTGGTTGGAGTTACAATCTGGATTCAGAGAGGATGTAGTGGTAAAAGAAGAAGCGTTTTTTCTCCCCAGGAAGAATGGTGATATCAGCTGTTCCAGGACCAAAGTGCTGGCACAGCTTCAGATCACTCTCTCAGTCATGAATTTTCCAATAAATCTCTGTAAATGCTGCACCAACATTGTTTGGTTGAGCAGGAAGGGGTGTGATAGCCATCGGATCAGGATGTAGATGCTTTTAAAACAAGGCAGCACATGTTTACCTGACTATTCAAGCTTTCAAGCTGTATTTTTTTACGGGAGTGTTTGAATCCAGTTGCTGTCTCTGCTTTTCTCTGCTTTCCTGTCCCTCTCTGTTTGTGGATCTTTCTCGATGCGTTTCCCAGTTGTTGTCCTATGCCTCCCCACCCTGGCAGAGACCCACGGCAGACTTTGAATGCATCACATTGTGTTGCAATGACACTTCCAATGCACAAGCACAATCATGCCGCAACTATCCAGACGAACCAGATGACTCCTGTGTTTTTCAGCTCAGAACCCCTCCCTCCGAAGTCTGCAGAATTTTGTCCATTTCAAAATTGAGCATTACAGACTTTTTTGTGGTCATTAGTTTTATCTATCCCATTCTTGGCAGGTGCTCTCCCTGAGTGGATCCTCCCTTTTTATCCTTCACATTTTTCTTTTTTAGCAGTGTCAGAAGAAAGGCAGGACACAATGAAGATTACAGAAGAGCAAATATTAGACATAACAGTTTGATACACGTCTCAACCTGAAAAATTATGTGGCTGCTACTGTTCCCCAACTCCTCTGCATGACTCAACCTGTAGGTAGAAATGCTCACTGAGGAAGACACATTTCTACTCATTCCAATTTAGTGGAATGGTTTGTGTGCATAGTACAAAAGTAATTAAAAGTTTTAAAATGATTGAACTTTGATATTTATTTTGACGAGTTACTTCTTGAAGAAAGTTTTAAATCTCTCTTTTGTAACTCTTTATTTATCTACCATGGGTGTGTCTGGGTGTAACAGTCATCCACCATTTCTTTTAAAATGCTAAATAGCTTCTTTAGCTGTATTCGAAGCTCAGAGTGAGCCTAAATTAAAGCTGAAATGTGACGTTAAAGTGCACGAGCACACCATTTGTAGCCTTGAGCTTTTTTTAAACCATCGATGTTTATGATTTTTTTTTCTTTTTTTTTGGCCGCTGCCATGTTGGACCTAATGGATTAGCTTTGTGAAAATGTGGGTGCTGGACATTAAATGCAACATCAGCAGCAGGGTAAAAATGACATCTATGGTTACGTCCCACTTCATAATCATGTCCATTACTGCAGAGCTCTGTTGCTGTACTAGCTAAAATAAGGAGACAGCAACAGATGCATTCATCTCTCTTTTCATGCAGGCAGTCTTTTCTCTGGGGACCCACACTGATAAATAACACAGAACAAGATAAAATTAACTGGGAGTTTTGGGGGAGATGAGATAATGCCTTTCATATTCTCTCCTGGGAACATCTGACTGCTGCTGCATTTCTCTCATCCTAAATTTAAAGCTCAGCCCCCTCCAGCGTAACCCAGCAGCGTGACCCCGAGCATTCCATGCTAATTTAAAGTGATAGTAACGCAGGTGTCTGTTTTCCCCGAGGTGGAGTGTAGATTGAGGTCACCTGAACCAAGTTATCCAGCACTGGAAATTCCCACTACCAAGCAAGGAAGGTTGGAAGAGATGCGTTCATGTAAAACTCATCTTTATCAGACCTGTGTTTGCATCATATTATCAGTTTGTGATTTATTTTCCAAGCAGTTGTCATTATGTCTGCAAAGGCACTTAAAATTTGCATTTGGTTTATTAATTATGGGTGGATGGAAGTTCTCTACATGGTTCTTTTTCAAATAATGAACTTTTGAGTGGATGTTTGTGTATTTGTCTTTTCATTCCTGTCTCCTCCCCTTCCTCGCCCATCTAATCGCTCCATGTTCCTGACTTTTTGTCTCCCTTTGTCTGCATCCCAACATTCCTTCTGACCAGTGTGGGATTTTGACCTGAACCTCCTTCCAACTTGCAAGAGGGTTAAATGTTTGTACAAAGTCTACTTCATCTATGACTGAACGCTGTGTGCGTGTGTGTGTGTGTGTGTGTGTGTGTGTGTGTGTGTGTGTGTGTGTGTGTGTGTGTGTGTGTGTGTGTGTGTGTGTGTGTGTGTGTGTGTGTGTGTGTGTGAAGAATTACCGCACAAAAAACAACAATAACAAACAGTTCTCTCACTAAAGATTTAACATCTGTAGCTCCAGAAAACAAGCCTCAGACAGGTTTTTTGAAGGATTGAGGGGTACTGAGTAACCAAATCATGAATGATTCAGATGCTTCCTTTTCACTTTTCCCTCTCTCTTCCCGCTTTCCATCATATTTTGCAAGTACAGTATGACACCATGAACTCAGTTTGGCTATAATTCAGATTTTTTAAATATTTTCCCTTTGTCATCATGTGCAAACCAAATAATATCATGTGTTGCCCAGGTTACATTTGTCCTTTCACCTGCAAAATGTTGATTATTACTGCAAAATGTGTTAACACATGTTGTTATCAACTGTGATTTAATTGCAAATGTCAATAAACACTAAATCCGCATGACAGAGACTTGGAGCGAGAGAACGTAGATTCCCAACAGCTTCTTCCAAGACTAATTGGATGAGTAATCTGAATGTGGGGAACAAAGGTGTGGTTTCTCCAAACTGGAGTCAGCTTGGACAATATCAGGTTGAACTGAGCTAAATTAGATCTTATAAAACCAAAACCAGCTTTGTTTCAGCGCTATTTGTCGCTGCCCCCCCTCTAGACTGGAGGATGATATCTATCTTGCGCTGCACCATGCTGCAGTACACAGATGCTTCTTCTGGCTCCTCGAGAGTCATAAACTTTAAGCCGATGATGTCATGATAGCCCCCTATCAGCGACCTATCATCAGGCAGCTCCACCAAAGATTAAATCACATATCAGCTGTGAGAAAGAAGAAAACACGCACTTGTATTAGCTTACTGAATAGTGGATGTCATTGTTGTCTGGGCCAACGCGCTCAGAGAAACCCAAGGGAAGCAGGAACTCCTTCAACAATCGCATCAATTTCGAAGCGTGAAATGACCATGACAGGTGATGTTGGGGGTCACATGAGTGGCTTTGACCTGTGAGATTCCCAGGTCTTAAACCTCCTGCCCCAACCTTCGACAGGCCTTCATTTTACTTCTGTCACCCATGCAGTTGCATGATGTCTGGATTCAAAAGCTGGCAAAATTCTCGATGCGTGGTTTACACAGCTGTGCCAGATTTGGATAAAGGTAACGTGATATTAAACAAAAAGCCTTGCTGCAACTTCGACAGGAATTTAAATAGCTGTAACTGCTGTTTTCAGAGGATGTTTGAGGATTTTCTGAGATTAAATCACTGTAAACATGCACAGAGTTTACGAGCTGAAAAATCCTCTATTTCTCTTTAGTCTGCATTTTCTTCCAGTTCTGTCGGGAATATCAGGAGTGTCGCCCATTCATTTTACCATTTTAGCTTACACACCCACTTAACTGCAGTCACGCTATTTTTCAACATACTTTTCAACATAATTGTCTATTTTAATGTTTTAATACCTGCATTCTGGGACTTTATTGGGCTGGTGGCACCGTAAACTACGACCGCTAATGGGGCTGTGGTGCGTCAGAGTCCTTTAATTCCATGCCACGCTGTGCGCCATCTATTAATGTCATTGTTGTTTACAGCAGCCTTTTTACATGCATTTGCTCACACGGCAAACTTTCCTCCACCTTCCAGATTTATTTGCACATACCTTAACAAAACTTCAGCTTACACGGATGGATATTGTTGAAATGATTAATTGAGAGCCGTTGCCAGCCATGTTTAGACATATTTTCCATTGAATGTAATGGCTGAATCCCAACGTGAGTAGATTGATCACTTTATTTTTTGTGAAAACATCTATATGAAGCCAAACAGGTTGTTTTCTGTGAAAGAGGGAAATATTACTGTCCAAGATCTGTGCTTATTTCCTACTTCGTCACAATGTCGGAGCGCCAAAGGAGAGGGGATGAGATGATCTCAGTTGTTCCGATGCTTCTTTTTCCTGGTCTCCAGCTTCTAATCCAGCTGTGACCGTAATAAATCATTGAGCTTGTCGCTCAGACATTCTCATTCTTGCCTTTTTCCTGCATTCCAGTATTCAAATATTACTCAGGACAGTGGTATTGCTGAATCCAATGTTTCGGCCCCCCAAATGAGCTCCACAGTGAATCTTTCTCCCCGCTAATCCTTCCTCTTATCACTCCTGCAAATGCGTGTGTCAGAGCCTGGCCAGATTCTATCTAAATCTGCTAAATCTCCAAAGATTCTGTGCGAAAACTGAGCTGGGCACCTCATAGATATGAAATTATGCACTGCGTGTACCACATTTTTCTAACGTTTTTGTGGATTTTGGATGTGAAACTGTTCGCGAATGTATCTGCAAATGCAGGGCTTTAGATAATTTTATGGCGAGAAAATCTGCCGCATCACGTTGGCTCGAAGATTTCGTTTCGCTGCCAACTCAAGATCTCCCTCCAGGTCTTTGATGAAATGTTTTTTTGAGTGTGTTTGCAACTGTCATGGTGGAATACACGTCCCTGAAGCTGATTTAGTGTGTAAGCCGAGTCCTTGCTGGAACATCTGCGCAATAAAGACGCGTTTATGTTTGAGTTTTGACCTTGATGGGCTCCTGCTTGTTTTTGAGGGGGGAAAAATTTCAAGTTTTGAAATTCAGTAGATACTTTAACTGAAAGGACAAAGAAACTAGTTGGTTTGTTCTGTGATGTTTAAGTCATGTGCGATCTGAAATCTGGATCTTGGCCTTGGATGCCTTGGATTACATTGCATCAAAATTCTTCATAAGTGATATATGTTATGGATTTGGAAGAACTGACTGTGGATAATGTCTGGTTCCAAACATGATCATGCAGTAAGGTATCACATTATAGATTTTTGTTGTGTGATGCGAGGGTATTTGTTGCCACTTTACCTCCCATATATCTGTGTGGAAAAGCAGCAGCTACTTAAACAAGTAAAAAACTGTAAGCTCTCACATATTTTAGACTTCAGTCCTTTAAAGGAAAATTCTTGACTCTATGATTCTTCTAATTTGGAGCACTGGAAACGTTAGCATCCGGCCAACGTAGCCTCCTACCCTACTTTTATCATTCTTGTGCTTCTTAGCAATTATCCATGACTTTTCCTGCAGGCCTGCATGCCCACTGAAGCCTCTACGTGTTCAAACAACAGCTCATAGGGTTCAGAGGTCAGCAAAAGCGTCTGTGGCCGGCCCACCAACCTGCTTTTTCCCTCACGGCGACCCTATCGGTTGCTCACCCTCCACACGCTCAGGCTTGTCACATATGGTGGCAAAATAAAAGACATTTACTCCTGTTTCCGTCTGTGCTCCTGTGGAGTTGCCTGTCAGTGCATTTAAGTGTGGAGACAGATTTAAAAGCTCACTAAACTGGCCTCTAAATGTCTGCCGAACTATACCAGAGCTGAGTAACTGTTGGGGGGTTGGCTTCAGGTTTTAGCTGCAGTTCTTTGACAGGGCCTGGGCGGCCAGAGTGAGTCACATTTCCAAAGAACCCAGCTCAGTTTAAATGTTCTCAAAACAGATTGAAAAAAAAAAAAACAATTGGTGCCTCACACTTCTTTCTTTGTTTTTGTTTGTTCTACAACAGATGATTGATGCTGGAGAGGGTTTTTTGTAATGAATCAGAGATATATGGAAGGATCTTAATTGCCTTTGTGATCAAATGATCCCTCTTTTGCTCCTTTGCTGGCCCTCAGGCTGAGCTCCTCAGTCTGTAATTTTGGTTTTGGTGTGTCGGCTCCTTCCAGTCCAAGATGTAGAAACAGTCTCTGACCACATTGAAGGGGAAACAAAAGCTGAAAATAAATCATGTATAAAGTATATCAAAATTGATGGCCTCAGTGGCTGTGGAAAGTTACAGCTTCAAAGTCAAAGTTAGCTTTATTAGTCACATCTGCTATACATGCTCGACAAAGAGCATAAATGAAATTACAGTCCTCTCGGACCCATGGTGCAGCAAAGTAATAAATTTAAAAAAAAACTATGACTAAACTAAACTACTATAACTCAACTAAATAAAAAAAATAACTTAAGCTACAATTAACAATATATACAATGAACAATATAACAATATAAGAGCTTGTCTCTGTAATTAAGAAATTGAGGATGACAAGAAATTAACTCCATCAATGTCTATTTCTGACGATGTTTTATGAGTTTAAAATTATAAAATCACTGTAGTTTGGTGAGACAAACCATTTATTGCCCACACTGTCCTTCAATGAAAATGAAGAATCTACTCCTAGAAATAAAAGAATTCCCATAAAGACGCTTTTTGTGTGAATAAGAACCTTAGCAATGTTGCTTTTAGTGTTGACATGTTCCCTTGTACATGGATTTCATGTTTGCACACTTGAGTAAACCTTAAATGGATGTTGTTAATCATAGAAATTTACACTGACCAGGCATGACATTAAGACTACCAACCTGATATAGTGTTGGCCTCCTTTGACTGAAAAACCAGCCCCAACATTGTGAGACATGGACTCCCTGAAGGTGTTCTGTGGTATCTGGCACCAGGACCTTTGCAGGTGATCCTTTCCTTTCAGTAAAAAAGAGGCCAGTTTCGGAGATCATCATCACTTTAGTCCCTCTTATTTTTGCACATTAAAAAAAAAAAAATCATAAAACTGTCATACAACTCTCCAAAAACCAAACAAACAAACAAACAAAAAACAGACAGAACAAACGACAGAACAGAACCCTGAGAGGATCTACCTCAACCAAAGTAGTCAGTGTTGTATGGGTGTTTCTGATGGCTGTGGCGGGATTAAAGGGAAGTGAAGGAACCCTGGAGGACTCTTGTCTGGAAATGTGAGGAAAATGCACACTAATACACACACACACACACACACACACACACACACACACACACACACACACACACACACACACACACACACACACACACACACACACACACACACACACACGCACACACACACGTACACACACACACACACACACACACACACACTGATATGGAAATGAGAGGCCACTCTGGAGATCTGGGCAGCAGATGAAGTTAATTGTTTCCATTTGTTTTAATGGATAATGAACAATACTCAAAGACTGAAAACATGGATTTCTTTTTTGTACTTTCAGTTGCAGCACAAACAGGGGAGTACACTGGATTTGACACTACTTGATGGACAGGCTAACTGGGACAAGTAAGAAACTCAGTAAAATATTAAAAAATGAGTCATTAAAAAGAAAAAAAGAAGTTTAAACCTGTCTTGTACCTTTAAAGCCCCGACTCCTGCCTCCAGCGATTCTTCTGCAAAAAAAAAGTGCTCCTAGTTGCCAATAGTAGGCACTGTGACCAGAGTCAAGACTAAACTATCAAGAGGTGATCCTAAGAAAATCATAAAATATGTTAAATTTTTCATTTATTTATTTATTTATTTATTTTAATTACAAACTTTGGGGCATAAATGGCAAAATTTGGTGTCTGACCAGAGCAGATGATAAACTGTTTCATTTACACCTCATGACACAAAAAGATGTCCATTGTTGTTTTTGAATTTAGATCTGATAATTCCTCCATCTTTAAGGTTTAAGGAGTTTTAATGGAATTATTGAGTTAATCTTTTAAAGGGGTGTCTTTGAAATAAAGTTACTGAGTTTTAGAGCCTCTAACAGCCTGGTTGGCACTGAATCCATCCAGGAGGATGTTTTTGTGAGAGGAGGAGACGTCAAACAGACTCTTCACTTGCCGCAGATTAAAGTGTTTCTGCCGTGGTGCCGTCAGACGACCTGTCCAGATGTGTTTACTGCAGTTTTTCTGCAGACAGGTGACAGGGACCTGCATGACCTGCAGGAGGTCTCCCAGTTTCCCCTCAAATCTGTGAGAATGATTCCTTAAAACAGACACCGGCCTGAAAACAGGAAAGTGTCTGTAACGTTACTTCGATCCCCATGGTGTTTGTAAAGCATCTGTGCATGAATTCTAGCAAGGAACGAGGCTCACATACTGTACCTGGGACCAGTTACCAAGGTTATCATATATTTAGCTCACTGTAGTTAATAAGAGGTTATTTGTCTTTAGCATGGGGCCCAGTCTTGACCTGTGCTAACAGTTATGAAAGCAGAAACTTCTGAAAACATTTTCTTATCCCTGGCCCCACACAGCCAATTAAACTTCAATAAAGGCAGGCTTCAAGGATCTGCCAAAGAATTTCACAGACAAACACAAGAAAGCAAATGCACAGATTGAGTTCACTGTCATTCACAACATAGACTCACATGGATTCCATTTGGTTAAATAAAAAATTAATAAATTAATCAGAAACAGACTAAAGCAACATTGCCGGTGTGATCTTTATCCTTATTATCTTCAGACAAATCACTCAAAAACGAATTTAATTTACATCAGTGGCTCAGAGTGGACTGATGTTAAAGAAAGGCAGGATTTCCACAGGTCAAGTCAACTCTGACTCTGGCTGCCAATTAAAACCATTCAAATGTCTGCAATGCCAACCATTGGCCATGGAATGTGGACAGCGTGGCCATTTGCAGCAAAGGGCCCACTGAGAGAAAAGGTTGCCAGTGGTTATGCTACACACGCCTACGTTTGCAAACCATTTGTGTCACTTATTCAAAGATACAACTGTGTGTTCCACACCAGTCTTCTTTTCATTTTTGCCACTGATCTCTATCGGAATGCTACAGCAGTTAATTTCCTTGTGTGTTATGATATCTTGCAACTTTTGTTCAAGTGCTGTTCTCTTCAAAGGTCGTGATCCAGCTGCAATTACACTTTCACACATGTGGCTCTTGTAGACGCAGTTCATGAAGATGCAGCCAATCAGCTGCTCATTTGACTCAAAACGAGGCAATCAAAAAGATCCAATCTGCGGGGGGGTCTTAAAGTCAGGGAAAAAAGAGTTTCTGTGGGGAACGCTGCTTTATCACTGCAACACAATAGATCTTGGTGTCTGAGCAGAATGACATCATGCTCATGCAATGATGCAAAAGCATCGCTCAACTCCCCTGACATATGTGTGAGGTAGTCCGTTAAACTTCGATTCCATTGTGCTAAATATTTACGCAGACTGCCAGTTCAACAGTGTGGAGTTTATTAACATGAAGGCGATAAGTTTATGTTTTACGTTTCAATCCCTGTGGAGAAAAGAATTGTTGCTGTATTTTAATAAGTCCTGTTTCACATCGAATGTAGACATCGTTTCTCTAACTTAAATTTTTGAGTTAGCCTTGGTGGAAAAACTTGAGACTTTTCAACATCTGTTTATGGACTGCGTCGCGACCGCGACGCTTTGCCTGAAGGACATCGTTGAAAATGGCGGAGGAGCGATAATTACCCCATTTTGCGGGTGGGGGGGGGGGGGGGACATAAAAGACAAGAACCCAGCGGTGGATGGGTCATAAAATTACCCCAGTACACTAGTGTTTGTTGTGGCAGCAAACTGGACCTGGACGTTTTACCTTACATCAACTTTTTCCAGGGGCCTGGTTTTCAAGCGAGGCGGCGGGGCCCTCAGACACCAAAGGCTTGACAGCTGTGGTGGCTTGTGACCTTTGGAGTTTTCAAAAATGTGTTTAGCAGCAGAGGTTGTCATAAATCAGAAACAGGAACAGCCTCCGGCAAAGAAACACTGCACTTACAGACATCTTTTCAACAGCCCACATGTTGGTATTATGCTAACATGACAGCAACAATAATGAATGAATGTTTTCAAGCTATGAAAGGTCAAAGTTCTGTTTCATTGACAATCTAATCACCTTTTTGTCCTGCAAGTAAAACCCGCAAGAGTTGATGTTACATGCAATTTTCTGCCTGTTTTCCACAGGTTCTTTGAGGTTTTGCACTTGTACATGTATGTTGTTGCATATTATGAGCAAATACGAGCGAAAATGTGTATTTTCCTCTTCTCACCTGTGATTCACTGTGCATCATGAACATCTGTCTCTGTCTCTGGCTCACAGCTGTTCCTGCTTTTTTTTTTTAAGTCAGCAGCTTTAGCTATCTTGACTGGAATACACAGTGAGACATGGTATTATGACAGCTTCTATTAGCTGACTGATTGTTTGAAGTGCTTTGTGGTTTTCCTGATATTCCTGCATTCACATGCAATATCTCTACTCCAGAAATAACTATTCTTGCATGTTTTGTTTCACCAAAAATGGTCAAAGAAAGAGTACATAGTGTGGTGTTTTGTCATCTGAAAATATCCTGCTTTATGCCAGGATGTCATCATATCCTACAAAGACTTTTGGAGGGAATTCAAGGTTATTTTGGAACCTTGAGCAGCGCTCATGTCAAAACTGCATGTGATTTGTTCATATTTAATGAAGGGTGGTAAATTTAGGCCGACATAATTCAGTTGCAGAGTCCAAAAACAAGTCTAATTTGAACAGTGCTTGCTCTGATTTCTTTATGGGCTCTTGCCATGGATAAATTAGTCAAAATTTCAAAACGCCAAAGGAACATATTCATAAAAATAAAATCATACTTAAAACAAATCACCTCAAAGCGGATGCTCAGAAACATGACACTGTGTACCCTGTGCCAAAACAGTGATTTTGTACAGTGCAATCAAATGCCTTTACCATGCCGGGTGGGCTAACCTCTTGTTGCATAAGGGTTCTTCCAACTTCAAAAATGCACATTTTTGTCCCATATGGTGCATTATACGGACAAGAGTTAGTTAACATTGAAAACCTTTGAAGAAGAAGTTTATTGTATGACAGCTAGTCTGGCAGTGTCCTTAAAAAAAGGCAGCAGATCCAGATAAATTATTTATCTCACTGGCAATGTGCATACTGTTTTAATTCTACCTTCCCATTTAGGTTGAATGGGAAACAACAACGGGTTGCCCTGTCAGCTGGTTGAAATTTTTTTCTTTTGTCTGTGCTTTATTCAATCTGTCAATAAAGTTGATGAAAATTTTAAAAGCTTGTGAAAGATTGCACCTTAACCTCTACTTTAAAAAATAAAAATGTGTTGTTTTTTTAAAAAAAATTTCTTGCCCCTCTCTAAGTATTTCTGTCCTATAAATGTGTCCAAGTCTGCCAAGTTTGGATGACTCGTAACCTCTTGCGAGTTTAAAGGGCACTTTACTGCCGCCTGCAGGACAGTAAAAGCAAAAGAAAATTATGTCAGTGGACCGGTATTATTTTAATTCCAACCTTTTTTTTTTCTTTTTTTTTTGCGCATTGACAACTGAGAATATTGAGGTGAGAAAAGTTTAAAAAAATATCACTGAGAGTTCATTTTGATAAATACATTTAATAAATTGCATTTTCCTGATATTACGGAAGCAGCGAGAGTCGCCATGGTGACCGCACACAGGCCTTTTTGACCTCAGAGAAAAGTCAGTGATTTCTTAGCGCTAGCATTAGCATTTTTATTAAACAAATTGTACAACTTTGATAGGCAAATACAACTTTATTTGAGGACATATTTGTGAGGACGTGTTTGAAGACCGAAGAGCTATAAAAGTAAGCTTACTTTCCCTTGTGAAACAGATAAACACCGCGACATGCTCGTCAATTGTTTGGTTTTCTTTTCTTTTTATATCATATAGCCATGTGTTCTCGGAAATATTTTACTGTAGAATCTCTTTATCTAATTAAACTAATCTCTTGGAGGTCTAAAATATATTCCTTTCCACAAATTAGCCGAAACTGTAATCACAGAATATTGGTATTAATTATGCGATTTGTGCTATCAGAGCTAGCATTACCTCTCAGGAAACCAGTGTGTTTATATTCTTTTGGTAGTTTAAGAGTTTCTGCTCCTTTGGTTCATTGATCTGTTGTATTTGTTTGTTTATGTGCATTAGTGAGTCTCTGCAAGGAGCAGATTGAGGATAGATGTTCCAGCAGAGCTGAAGAAGAGGAGGACACACCTGTGGTGGCCCTGGCACCTGATGCTTCACTCCCACAGGAGCAGCCTGCAGCTAACACTGCAAGTCCTTTCCAACATCTGAATGAGGTAATCCATACATATGGATGAACCGGTCTCAAAACAGTTGTGTTATATTTAACAAAAAACAAACAAACAAACAAAAAAAACAGTGTTTCTTTTAGTTTAGTTTACATTTTTAGGTATTGTTTTAGATTTACAATCACAATTGTGCTGTGTTGAAGTTAGCACTGGACATTTAGAGAGAAAAAAAAATCGATGCTTTTAATGCAGCAAATGGATTATACAAAGTACTAATGTAAAAACCCACTGGAGGGTTGCAACTGATGGCCATTTAATATTCCAGTTAACCTTTTCTTGACACTAGAATGACAGTTTGGATATTTTTTTTAAAGCAAACCCTCGAAAACTTGAATCATTTGTATGAATTATTAATTCCACATCAGAGTAAATGTGCTTTCAGATCACGCTCCCCTGGCTTGATGTCCGCTCTTACGCGTCAAGGTCTTTTTATTGAGCAGCTTTATTGAACCAATATCTCATAAACACATTTATTATGACCGTGCTGCACTCGATGGCCTGATTTTTATGGGCATCAAAACACCCTGGAAGCTACTTGAGCGTGAGCTCATTTATTTACACGTTCACTGAAAGTTGACTCCAGGATGAACAGGCATCGATATGACCGACACAGCCATGTTTTCAGATCTTTATTCTTGTTTTGATATAAAAAAGTGCATCTTTTTGCATGACAGTTGAATATGAATGATAGAAAAGATCAGTATAGTACACACACAAAGCTCCAAATACATACATAATTACGATGAACGGTCACAGTATCACTCAAATCTCAACAACCTTTACACCTTGCACTGTAGGATCTATTCATTATAAAAAAGCTATCATTTCTCACACACAAAAAATAAATACTGTACACGTTCTCGAAATCTTTTTCTCCACAACCTTCTTTTTCACAGTGTGTAGAATGTATTATGTGCGATGCAGTTTTCTAACACGTGGGGGCAGTATTGTACAAGTAGCGAGTCACTGTTTATTGTGATTTTGTTATTCAAAGATGTGAAGTAGTTTTGCTTTTGCTTTATTTTTTTTCTTTGCGACCCCACCCTGCTCTGTGGTTGCTGTCAAGAGGAATCTTCCAACGCATTAATAATGCAGAACATTGCTGGGAAATAAATACAATTCAGACTGTATATTTATTCTGGGATGCTTTTTATACAGAGTCCCAGGTTAATTTAAATAAACAGAAGAGAAATTATAACTGTTATGTATTGATTCCTTTAGCTTGTTTACTTAAAGATGAATTTCAGACCCCATTTAAAACTGTATTCATAGCTTGCATATTGCTTACTTTACCGGCTGCTGTTAATTAAGAAACCACCCAGAGCAGAGAAAATGATAGCCCATTAGTGCTTATATTAGCTCTCGCACTATTGTGAGTCGTGGTGCGTCTCAGAGCTGTGTTTATTACATGAGACAGCAGGACAGAAAGTGGAGACATTTAAGAAAAACTGCCCAAAAGGAAAGTCCTCTCTTGCTAATCCCCTATGTGATATTACTGCTGCTATATGAGACTGGCTTATGCAGTGTCCTTTATCATCAGCGTTTAAGACTGTGCTCTCTACTGGTGGAAAAATGTGATTCAATTCAATATTTTTTACTGCATTCTCTTTTTTTCTGATATGACTATGAGGGTGTTGCATGAGTTTCTCAGTCAACTTCTGTTTCTATCTGACTGCTGTTTTTTGATCTTAGGGAGCGTAGTTCTTGGGCCGTATCATCATCTTGACAGTTTTGAAGGCCTGCCTGTAGTTGGTGGGGTAGTACTCCGTCGACATGTTGTGCCACGTTCCCCAGAAGATCCCGTTCCGGACCCCCTTGTACCTTTTGTGGTAGTACTTCCCGTTCAGGTTGGCGGACATGCAGGCGTCGAACCACCAGCCGGAGCTGTAGTAGGCGCCGCAGTTTCCGGAGGGGTACATGTCGTTGTCGCGGTCGGGCGTGGAGAAGAATTTCTGGTCGTGGTTGAAGTGCTTGTTGAAGTTGAGGGCGTTCCCAGCGGTTCCGCTGCAATGACACCAGTTTAGTTGACATTAATCCTTCATTTATGATCCATCTTTGAATCTGACCCTGTACCTGTATCCGCTAACTGACAGCCGGTAGCGTAGGAACTCATTTGCCACGTAGAACTGGTCGTATTTGGCATACTCGCGGACGCCTTCAAAGTCCTCGAGCTCGATACGCAGGATCATATCCTTGGCTTTGGTCAGAAGGTGGATATGGTCATTGCCCACCCAGAATTCACCTCTGCAGGGACAGAGAATACCAGGATACCAAGTTTCATTTGCAGCCAGTAGCAACCAGAAAAATGACCTCAACTCTGCAATACTTTATCCTTTTCAACATGGACCCAGTGCCGCCTAAAATAATGTCTTTGGCGTCACTTTTGGGAGGCGCCTATGTCCCATCTTCATTTACAGTCTGTGGTTGACACAATCGCTCAAACTGAATTTACCCGTCCCCCAGCGATGTGAGCAGGCCAAAATGGAGCGGGGCGAATAACAACGGAAGGAGGAGGATTATCTGAGGCTGTGCTTGATCTGGTTGATCTGCAGGCATCATTATCTGGAGGTAATCTTGACATTTCTCCAGTCCTACAGTGTCCTGGGCAAAAACAGCCTCTAATCTGATTTCACTTTCAGTGCAGTCAGGAGAAGCTCTGCATTTAAAATGAATGTTTCTGCATCAGTCCACTTTCAATGAGATTGCTCATTGGTCAAAATGGCTCAATCTCACTTTTGTTTGATGCGTGATAATCAGTCAGAATGGAAGCAGGTGGGAAGTCATAGTGATAGTGGGAACAGGTGTGCATCATCACTGAGGAACGACTGGACTGTCTGAAACTGTGGTGGTTGGGAAAATTGTTCTTTTACAAACAGACATTGGAGCACTTGGTGTGGGTGTGGAGATTAATTAGTCTTGTTATGAGCAACAGATGCCCCTCAAATAAACGCATTATTTATATATTTTAGGTTGATTTGGTCTACCTCATCTTTTATTTATTTATTTATTTATTTATTTATCTATTTATTTATTTATTTATTTTTACCCAGGTACATGGTATATTCCGCTCAAAGGCTGAGAAGGTGATAAAAGGCTGGTCCCGTGACTACAAATGTGGCAAAAATACAGATGCCTGAGGGTTGGAAGTGGTGTATATAATCTGTTTTTAATCCCCAACTGAAAAGTATGGGGTATTATGCCTTAAAAAAGACATACAAGATTAAATTAGCAGTGCTGTTTTCAGGTTTTTGGTTATTTTGTTCATTTCTGCTGCCATGCAGTCTGGACTGCCCTTTACAGAGGGTGTCAGCTCTGCAGTCAGCATGCAAAAATCAACAGTGTAACCTCTTTGTTTTCCCATTTAAGCTCGCCTGTCTTGGTTTTATGATTAAAGTGCACTCATGTGGCTACTTTTCTGCGCAATATTCTTAAGCCTCTTACCTCGCCATCATAAATCTTATTTTGTCTTTTCTTTTATAGAAGTATTGCTCTTTTTATTTGGGAAAAAAAAATCCCTTTTGATAGAAAAGGTTACCTGATCAGACCTCTGAACATCCTTTTCCCTATTGTGTTGTAAAAGAAATCAGAGATGGCTACCTGAGGCCTCCGAAGCCTTTCTTGTATTCAGGCCAGGTGCGGTTGAAGCTGACGGACCCATCAAGCCGCTGCTGAATGACGGTCCACCCTCCACCAAATGACTCCATGTCGCAGAAGACCTCGAATGTCCCGTTGCGTGGGTCAGGGGTGACGCGGTACACGCCGTTCTTCTTTGCCTCCAGCACGTTGTAGTCAGAGCAGTCCCGCGGGGCCACCATGTCTGCAAACAGAGCGGTTATGCAGCGGGGTGTAATTTAACGTTCAATAATGTTTTTAGAAATTTCTCTATGCAGTCAGGAGACCATTATGGGATATAACGGTACCAGAGGGTAGAGTATAGGAAAAGAAATGGGATTAAAAAAGTCCATTTTAAGCATAGAGGAAGTTCTCATTAATTTTTTATCAATTTTGTTCAAACACAAAACAGCCTCTCCCAGTTCCCCCAAACAAAAATGTGGCCATAACACTCGGGTCGAGGCTTCATGATGTACTCACAGTCTGTAGAGCATATGTGGTGTCAGGAAGTCTGACATGAAGGTTAAATGAAAGGACAAAGGCAGCTATCTGTGTCCTTTCTCTGGTGCTGCACTACAGGACAGTGTCTTTTGCCTCCTCCTCCTCTGCTTATTTATTTCTCAATCGCTTTCTCTCCCCCTTGTTGCACTGCGGGCCACTGACCCCACCCCAATCTGAAGGCCCTGTCAGTTTGCATTTGGTCACTGAAACAAACAGACTTGTCAGAAATGTGGAAGAGTGTATAACTGCCTTAGAGAGCCTCTACCTGAAGCCTTAATAATGCCCATGTGACCTGTGGACACCTGTGTTTGGTACATTCCTTCTCCTGTCCTGCTTGGTCAGATTCTTACGTTAGCTAAGTGAAATTAAATCCTTTAGCTAATGGTGACCATGCAGCACATGGTGCACAAACATTTCGATGCAAATTGACTGCAGATTTGACATTATTGTATTGGAAAACAATCTCAGTATCGAGGGTGTGGTTACATTTTCCATCAATGCCACGCCAACAGCTGTCTGCACATAACGGCATTGTCAGGGTCTCACTTTTAAGCGTCCGATATCTTCTCTGCATCTCCCTTCTCCTTATTTGTCCCCATGTGTCGAACTGGGCAGTCAGAATCCCCAGACAGACAACAGACATCTGGCACTGTGCGTGACCTAAATAACTCCAATATCACCCGCTCAGTGAGCACTTTTGTCTTGGTTTAACCACCAGGCTTTCGGAGGGCTCACAGGGAAAATGACTGCTTAATTAGGAGGCTAATTGGTTTGCCTGCTTTGGTGCTTATGTGGTACTTTGAGTAATTTGCAAGTCTGGTCATAAATGACAGTTGAGCTTTTGACTGTCCACCAATGACTGGTATAGAAGAGATGAAGCTGTTTATTTAGAGGACATTCGATTTGAAAAGCAGAGGTCGAAAAAAAAACCACCCATCCCATTTGCGATGGGTGGAAATCTGTATCAGGAGTGTTAAATACTGAAACAGTAATAACTCACCGACACACTTTCTTTTGAACATGTTACATCAACTAGAAGTAGAATTCCTGATAATGTAGTGGACATGAAATGTGGCTGAGCAGGGAAATAAATTGCTTCTTACTCCAGAGACGTATTCTGGTTTTGCAAAAGTCAAAGATTAGTTCCTCAGCAAGGATGAGTGGGACCTGGGAAATAAAGGTCTGTGTCGCTGAGTGATTGAAACATCTCGGATAATAGCTGATGCAATTCTACACTGCCTTGAAAGCAACATTGGACGAAATGGTGAGAAAAGTTAGATAATGTGAGCCTCCTCGCAGGTCTTTTTGAATCTTATTGACTGCACGTATTATTAGAAGTGCAGCCTGCTGAGCTGGAGGAAATGCTTTCAAAATCCACGTGCATATGTGTGGTTGACAGCTGGTTGCCAATAATGCATCATTATTTCTGTTTCTATTTAAAAACATCTGTTTTTAACGTGTTACCAGGGTTAAAATAACTAAGATTAGCCACAGTTTAGCTTACTAATGAAGCGGCTAATTTTATAGGTTGCGATTATAGATACTCGTTTCTTAAAAGAAAGCCACTCTGTGTGGATTGTGGATAAAACTATGTGACATTATGTGAGTTTATTTTGTCCTTTTTGAGTTTTCAAGCTGACGTACAGATGTAGGTGTCACTGACCCTGTGTGCCTCCTGTGAGAAATGATGAAAAAGGCCACATTATGACTTGTTGTGATGCCGAGATAATGGGAGCTTAGTTCTTTTATGCATGGATGAACACTCAAGAGCGTGACCTCCTCGGGAAAGTGAGAAAGTGAGAGAAGACAAAAGTAAAAAAAATAGTTCCAGAAAGAGAGCAGAGCTAGAGAAATGGACCAAAAATAAATGTCTGAGAGAGTGGGAAAAAAGAGGGGACTGAGGAGGAGTTTGAAGGAGAAAGAGAAATGTAAGGAAGAAGAAAGCAAAAAGAATGAACCGCCGGGATTCCCTTCATAACACTGTCCTCGCTAATCTGCTTAGACATAAGATCACTTCTGATTTCAAAATAAAAGCGCTGATAGAGTGTGACATTTGCCCGTGCCATATCTGACTATTATTTTAGTTTAAGTCTGAAAACAGTGCATTCACCCAGAATTGCTTTTATATCAGCATGAAATACTTACATACTTTCTGTCCATTTTGGTTGCATGCTGTTGCTGCCGTCATAAAAACACTATCTTTCCAGCAGTTATTTGATAGTATACAGTTGCCAGAAATGTCTTTTTCTCCCTCTCCTTTCTTTGAGTCTCCCCATATGGAGATTAGTGGATTGTGGAATGTCCGGGCACTTGAATTGGTTATATAAGAGGTAGGTGCATTTCCCAGTTTCACTCCAGTTGTCATATTGCCTTACTGACGTACAGCATGACCTCAACTCAGAACTATTTTGTTGCTCCAGAGTTTGCTATGGATGCAGAGAGCAATTTGACTCATCACTAACGTGCTGAGCAGTTTCGCTGGCATGCTGTTCCTGCTTTTTCTGCCTCGGTTACCTCAAATCTCGCCGTTCATATTTTTAATGGAAAAGTTCCAGCAAACAGCAACACAGAAGACAATGTCATTGTCAGTTTGCAGAACTTCATTTCCAATTTCCCTGAAAGGCTGCCTCACAAGAAGGTGACCACCCCGCGATGGGTTGTTTTTAGTAATTACAAAACACCCTAGCCACTCAGGCACAATTGAAGACATTCTGTGCCAGGAAATTTACTTCAAACCAACCCTGATTACATGATCTACTGCAGTGAGACCTTCGGTGCTTTAACGTGTACTGAATGTCAGGCGAAAGTAGAAAAAGATGAAGAAAAAAGGAAGCCATTGTGCTCAGAAGGAACCAAAAAGAAGGAACAGCATAAAATGCAACAGTTTTTCAGTCAAAAGAGAATCCAATACCACAAAGAAGCCTTGAAGGACAGTATGCGGAAGGAAAAAGTGTGCTATATTAATGTAACATTGAAAATCAGCTTACATTGAGGGCTGTTCTGCACTGGGCATGCCGTGTTGCAAGTGGAGCTGAGTTTGTTCACTGCGCTGGTGATGTTTTCCACCTGCGTCTTGACCATAGCCTGCACATTGTCCATGTTGAGCAGGTTGAGGCCCTCCAGACGACCATGAAGGACTGAGATTTGGCTCCTGGCATTGCGCAGGCTGATCGACATCCTGTTTAGCTTCACCTGCGGGAGTGAGGCGGAGATGGGAGAGTTATCTCTGCTGACAGAATGTCACTGGTGTCTTTGCTGTTTTACCAGATAATTAGGATTTTAGAACAGAAACGTCTGGCTGTTGTCCCAATCAACTGTCAGAGCCAACCAGCTCACCTGTCAGAGCAAGAATTGTCACCATATGACTAGAGGTTAACGCCAATTCCCCCTCTTGTTTGCAATAGCAGGAATTTTCCCTGATGGTCTGGTGCCAGGTGGGGCTTTGAAGGTCTTTAAACATCTGTCCAGTTTACATTCCAGTTGGCTTCATCTGACTGGCTTTTAGGATGCCGGTACTTTTTTATGTCTACTGTTTAGTTTGGCTCATTGTCACTGAAATGTTCACCAGGCTGATACTGTTACCAGCATCCCTGAATTCCTCAGCTTTCATGTCGCTTCATTCTCACTTCATTTATATTGGAAGAGCAGTGGATGAAACACATTCCAGTGTTGCTTTTATTTCTAATTCACAGGCTGATCACATCTCTCTCTCTATTGAATATTTTTAGTATTTCTGTGGGCTTTGTATGCAAACTGGCCACTGCAGTTGTTGAATACTGTATATACATATCCCCTTAAATTAAGTGTACATTCTAAAATCAATACTGTGAGAAGTTTCCTCACCTGCATGTCCTGCAGATTGCTTGGGACTGGTGTGATTTTCCCAACAGTCGGACTTTGTCCTTGTCCAGTAGTGTCCGCAGCGGCTCCGTTCGCCATCCCATCTCCCCGCTCCTCTTGGCTAGATGCGCTCTGCGGCTCCTGTCCCGTCGCTTCGTCTCCATCCCTCCGACCCCCCTGGTCGGCTTGCTGATATCCAATGGGACCATTGCTCCCAGCCCCTCGGCAGTCCTGGCACCCGTTCTTCAGCTTGTTGACCACCTCCTTTAGACTCTGGAGCTCCTTCATCGCTTTCTCCAACAGCCTGAACTGTTTGGGCAGCTGGATGGTGAGAGGTGGCAGAGTGAGCTGGTATGGGCAGTCCTCATCCTCTGCTCCGGCCCCGGAGCTCCCGCAATGACCAGATGGCCTCAGCTTGATGGGGCAGGAGGTAGCGCTGCCAGGTTCGGATCCCACAGAGTACGGTCCCTTTGCATCCCACCTCTGGTGCGAGTTGATGGGCAGGTCCACCGCCTGGCTGGTGTGTGGCACCAAGGCGGCTGTAAGAAGGAGAGTGGCACAAACGCAAAGAGAAACAGTCCTCATCTTTCTGAAATCTGTAGTCTAGATAAGTGTGCGGATGAGCCTGTGCGCTTTGAACTCCGAAACAGGCGCGTGTAGGAGTGTGTGTGAATGCGTTCCTGTGCCCGCAGCGGCAGGTTGTGAGTAGAAGAGCGTATGTGTGCGCGCAGCCTGCAGGGGAGAGAGAGCGCAGGGGAACTGCTGCTGCCTCAGATAGCTGTGTCATTAATATCTGCACGGGAGAGAGAGAGAGGGTGTTGAGTTAGAGAAAGGGGAGGGGCAGCTTTATTGCCTAATGTAAAACATCGTAGCAGCGGTGAAGAACTAGAGCTGCAGACAAACTGGGAGTAAGGAAGGAAATATGGGGTGGGTGGGTGGGTCATTTTCCAGCTGTCAGTACAAGGTGCAACTTGTTTTTGAATCTGCCCTGTGTTTCTTCACCCTGAGTCATTCACTCCTCGAGGAAATGAGCAAAGTTTCATTAGACTTTGGATCTTCGCTTGCGTGGACGTCTAATATGTAAATGTAATTAGACTGACCTAGTTGAGTCTTAAAAGCTTTGTTGAAAATAGTGGTTCCACTTTAAACACCTTTCTTTGTGCTCTCTCTCCAGTCGTCAAAGATTAATTATAGGGTTAGACTGAGGAAACTAAGCCACAGTTGTTATATTAGTGCTAAAACACAGGATGAAATGAGATACAGACCAAGACAGTGAAGCCCATGTTATTATCCTTTAACTCTGGTGACTGTCTAGTAACCCATTGTTTAATTTTTAATTGATATCGCTTAGTGACATATTCTTTGCTATTTTAACAGTTGACTGCAGCTTTTTCCACGATAGATTTGAGTGTACATCAGAACAATTGGGTATGGGTATTCCAAATTCATACGTGAGGGGGGTTTTTACCCCTTGAAACGGTGCGGTTCTAACACATAGAGATAGGAAAGACTGCTACAAAATAAGAGATCACTGCTCCCCTTGTGTTTTCTTTGATTAAACACACCATCTTAGGAATGTTAGAATACTGAAAGTTCTGTTTGTCTGTATGTCTGCAATCTTTGTCTATACTTGAAGGTTTGTTTCCTTGGCATCGATTCTGTAGATCATGACTACTGTTCAAGTGTAGCAATATATCAGCGGTCAGACGATCGAAGTCTTCTTTTTATGGCTCAAATGTCTCGTTCGGTTGTTATAGTTCTGCAGAATAGACACAGTTTGCTGTAATTGATCTCAGTCACAGAAATGTCTCCCAGCCCTGACTGAGGAACGCTCCAGGAAAAATATTAGACGCAAAGCTTCTCAAAAAGAAGTGACCTAATCTCTTTGTCTGCCCAACACTTAGGAAAACAGCCAATATCCGGTGGTGAAGGTAGAGACACACAAAGAGGGATGGCGGGTGTCTGCAGCACTCCATCACTCTGTGGAATTCATTGTTGTCCCTCTGTTGGTCATTATTTTCCTCCCTGAGGGTGCAGAACATTAAAACCCTCTGGTTCTCTTCTGTTACACATTTCAGAGATGCTCCACACACTTTTTACTGCCTATCTGCAGTGCAGATCACATGTGCGTGCTGGAAAATATACGATATACTATATGGACAGGTATGCATTGCGAGGTCGTCCTCTTTATCTGAATCCAATGATGCTTCGCCACATCTGCAGGCAAGCACCCAGTAAAAGTCTCCTTTCTTGAAGATAAGTCTTGGCACAGGAATACGAATGGCTGCCTAAAACTGCTTCAGGCTGCTTCTGTCAGATAAATGTCCATCTAAAGCCAGGGTGTCTGCTGCAGCACTGCTACGCCTGGAAAAGGAGTCCAAAATATTCAGTTATATGCCTTGAAATTGATTTGAAAAGAGGCCCTGCTTTTAAATTGGTAAATATTAGCTTGCCCGACTGCAGTTAAAGCTAGCTAGGACCAGATAAACCAGTAAGGATTCCAAGATGGGCAAGTCTGAGATAGTGTGAACATTTTCAATGATCATCAGTTAGATGCCTTAGCTTGTGGCGCTGTGACCTTGGTTGACAAACTGATAAACATTGGAATAAATCATAATAACAACAGCGCTAATCTGCATCACCCGCTGCATCCATATCTCTGTCCTCTCAGCCCTTGGAACGTGGTTGGAATCTGCAATCCCTCCACAATAAAAAGATAAGAGATATAATGAAATGGATATACAGTAAAAAAGTAGTCGACTATCTTTGATTTTAAAGTCATGAGTGTTTGTGCGTGCGAGCAAGTGTGTTCATCTGTGTTTACAGTCCGACCTGAGATATCCCGAGCTCTGCAGCTCCTCCGTCCAAACAGTCCTATACCTCATTACTCCCCCAGTGTACCAGCCTGGCAATGAAGATAAGGGAGGAAAAACACCTGTCGTCTGTTCCTGCCACTGTTACCCACAGAGAGAACTTTATCCAGACCAACCCTCCAGACTGGGCTGTTTTCTGAGCCATTGGTCATGCAGCTGGGCATCTTTCTTCAATCTTTCAGGAGTAATGGTCCCTGGAATGCAACTTTTTTTTTTCCAACCTCAGATCAGAGGTCATTTTTCCTCTCTTCTTTGTTCTTTTATTTTTCTCTGAATTCCAAGGCATATATTGGGGGAATAGAAGGACTTTTCCTTACGACAGTATTTACCAAACAAGATATTGCTAATAAGAATTTTGCTGATGAATATATTTTGAAACTTCCCATGGGTCAGATCTTGTTTCCAAGAAAGGAAATGTGTGAAACATCCTCTCTGAATACATCAGCTGATTTACAGTGTCGCTATTTCCCAGGCTTTAAATTAACGTCAGCAATGTCAGCTGACAAACCCATGCAGTAAGATTTGCAGCATAGAAAAATTTTAAATCCTTGATGTTGACTGCTGGCTGATTGACGCAGGAAATTAGCAAATCTGCTTGGAGTCTGGCGACATTGGCAACACCCTGAAAAGTTATTATGTGATATAGTACATTAACTGCCTTAAATACTTCATTACAGGCTGTTTTTCATACCCATAAACATAGCAATGTTTCTGTTGTCTCTTGTAGTTATTACGGCGGGGCAGAATCAGTCACACCAACGTAGTCAAACTGAAAGCGTGCTACAAGCTCCTCCAGGACACTTTACAGAGGTACGGTCTCTTTTTGTAAAGCTGGTGTGACCCGTGTTTTGTATTTTGGCGCATTAAGACTCCAGACATGTGGAGAGTTCTAAGTCTCGTGATGGCCCGAATGCGCCTGGCTGCTGTCTCCTTTTTTAAAGAAATGAATTCCTTTCAGATGTCGTAGTGTTATATACTGTTAGAAACATATGGGCCAACATATGCCACATCAGCTACTGGCTTTTGAAGAAATAATTTAGAGCCTGCGTTCAAGTCACTTCCAGCTCATTGATGGAAGCTGGAAGTTAGAGCAGACTGCAGGCTGGTCAGATCCAGCAGCCGTCAATGAAAAACATGCAACGTTTTAGTCGAAAGCAAAATGGAAATGTGGTCACCTGGCACCAGATCCCAGTTCTTCTCTGTCACAATCATGGAGTGATTTATGGAAAGAAATAATTCACTCCACAGCACCCAAGACTCTGAGGTCCATCTTTTGGAGGAAGCCAAGAGAAGCCGCGCTGAGCTGGAGAGGCTACAGGCCCAGGAGATGAAGGTGGAGGAGCAGAGCAGCCTCGAAGAGCCTGAAGGCGAGGTCAACGAACTGAGGCGGCAGCTCCTGGGGGCCTACCATGAACTGAAAGCTGCTGAAGACAGAGATTACAATACGCAGCACAAGATGAAATGGTTCGTCATTGCGACACACATTATTAAAATTAATACATAAACAATTTTACCATTCATACAATTCATCCACTTACAGATAAGCTCACAGGCTCTCAATGTTCTTGCTGTGTCCACATTTTTTAAAGGGTCATGGTTTGAGCATGTTCCAGTGTGGATGATTACACGTGTTCTGAACTTAACATGTTTACTCATCTGTGCCCTTTAATCTGGATAGCAGTTTTTTTCTGACGTCAGTCATGTAATATTTCATTTCCTCTCCTGTAACTGTTTCCTCTCACTTCCACGAATCTCTTTTTTTTTTCCCCTTGCAGCACATTTTTCTGCAGCATGTTTCTCTTTTCCTCCCCTTCCCGGCCCACTCTGCAGAAACTATCTGTGTGTCCGAGGGGTCAAACACACTCCCAGAAATGGAAAAGCTACGCAGTCGCTGCAGCATCTCCCTTTTCCATTGACACATACGGCTCTTTTCAGGTGCCAAAGGGAGGATGCTGGAATATTGCTCAGCAACTTTACATCAAACAAAGATTCCCAAACATTTAGTCTTATGACTTCTGGAAACAAAGCCAGTGTACTTGTGACTCCTCATTATCAAGTCAGAACCATCCAAAAGTTTGAGTCACCCCTTCAAATCTGGAAGAAATAACTTTCTTTTCTTTCCCTGAACATCTCTGAAAAGGCTATAAATGGCTAAAAATGTCATCAGATGTTAATTGCTTGTGTGTAAGATGTCAAATATCTGCATGAGAAGATGGAAGCATTTCAAGCTGACATTTAAAGTTCAAGTTTGAGACGCAAACTGAAATATGACTGGGAAATATGAGACTGAAAACTTCCAATATGAGGAAGTTAAACACCTTCCACCCTTACATGCGTTTCTTAACTAAAGGCAGTCCGCATATGTGCAGTTTTATTTTAAAATATGACTGAAATATGAAAAATCTAGATTGAATTCATTCATTTAACTTTCTGCTCCAAGGTCGAGGCTATCTTTAATAGTAGCAGATAAACAGTTCCCCCAGCTTGTGTAAACACTAAGCTATAGAATGTCTTTACTTCTCCTTTTCAGTGTAGAAGTGAAAGTACATCACTTTAAAAAAAGCATGTCCTGAACATCAGAGATTGGAAGGTGGGTCCTGAAATATCATATTTCCTGTATTTAAAATGTGAAGGTTTTGCATTCACAATTATAGATTGAGAAAACAGAAGTGCTTGAAGGAGAGCTGTGAAAGTCAGAAATCGATTAAAGTGTTGCATTTTTGATTAGAGAGCCAACTAAAAAAAAATTCAAATTCCCTTTATTTACAGGACAGCCTGAAATTCTTTAAAGTTTGCTTTCTTCTCTCTCTCTTCCTCCCAACATTGCGTCTGACCCTGAACTGTCTTGGGAATACTTAACCACACCACGTAAGCTTACCGCTGCATTGCCAAGATATGATCTGCGGGATAAAGTCACTTCAATGCAGGACACACACACTCAGACAGAGAGTTGGAGGCAAAGCAGTAATTAAAATATTAAATGGGAGCCACTTATAGGACATTCTACGAGGGTGCAGAGGATTTAATAGACGGCATTAGGCGTGAAGTTTTGAGCGCTTTTAATTTTGTTTCCCCCTTTTATTCTCCTCTTTATCAGTCCGAAGCTAATCTCATCCCCTCTTCTTAGTTTCCCTGCTCTTTATTTCTCTCTCTCTCTCTCTCTCTCTCTCTCTCTTTCTTTCTCTTTTTCCACTCTCGTCCAAACGTGGCTAATGGGCTGCATATGACACACAGATGCTTGCTGTGCAAATAAAAGTCATTGCATCCTTTTATCCTGGGCCAAACACACTCAGGAATTCAGCACATTTTCGAGACATATTTTAGCATTTATGTTTTTATTTTTATATTTAATTATTGAATACATCAACAACATCACAAATAAGCAAGAGCATTACTAGCTTTTCAGAGAAATATGTAGCTCCAGACATTTTATTGTGGGGATTTTTTGATTGCTGTAGTTAACTTTCATGTAAATGTCATGAAAATTCGAATTTATCATTGCTAGACTATGTCAAGTTTTTTAAAGTCTGCCTTATTTCACTTATTGTTGAATACACACTTACTGGTTGAAGTTTATAGAAACAAACTGAGAAACATGTAACTTCCACTTCCTCAATTCTGCAGTCTCATTGAATTGGGAACTGAAACATGATTTGTTTCTCTTTGTTGAAAACATATTTATGTTGTTTTTCTTTTTTGATCCTCACTTCACACGGCATCTGTACAGTCTCCAGGAAGAGAAACTGATTCTGGAGAAAAAGAGTCAGGTCCAGCTAAAACAGGCAGTAAGTGAATCTTCCCATCTTCCACGTGTCAGTGTGGAGATTTTTTTAATGTGCTTTAGCCTCCATCTCGGATTAATCCCTCAGAATCCCTCGGCGCTCGGTCAGAAGAATATATTTAAACATTATCAACTTTGAGAACTGACAAAATAGTATTATTACATTATTTCCCACATTAATTTCTCCTTCCACTATAACCCAAACAATGTCTGATAATGGTGTTAATATTGTCATATAAAACACACACTTTCTTCATATCTTGATGCTGTCCAACAGTCTTTTTGTAAATTGGTGAGAAACAATTCTACATTTTCTCACACACACTGAAATCTACTCTTGAATCTCCAGCCGTATTGAAAAAAAATCCGGTCCTGTGGGAATAAGAAAGGAACACCAAGCCCTTGGAGCAATCTCTTCCAGCATGTTCACCAAGTTTTAGTCCTCAAATCAACTCTGTTGCCTATGTTACAAATATGATGAGCTACAACTTGTTTGATAAATTGATCTTTAATTAAAGCCATCTCAGATCTTTCTAGTTTTCAGTTGCAGAAGATTAATCAGCTAAAAATGTCAGCACAGAACACAACAGGGAACTTGTGTGTGCTGTGTGCTTTGCAAGTGAGGTGAACTGCTTTTAGTTGGAAAGCAGCGATGCGGCTACTGGGAAAGACAGCATATTTCTTTGAGGCGAGAACGTTCAGAGTTTAACTGTGTTTTTATTCAAAGTACAGAATCAGATGTGACAACGGTTTCAGTGAGACCCTTGAAAGTCAGTAACAGCCAACGTCCTTGTCAAACTTGATGAATTAACTATGAGTTTCTTCAGCCCCCACATGTATTTTTAATTTGTTTTTTTCCTGCAGATTCCATCTACTGTACGTACAGCAGAGATGCTTTAATGTGCGTTCCATCCATCAAGAGAAACTGATAAATGGTTAAATGATCACATGTGTCTTCCATGTGCTGAAAACCAACATGTTATAGGCGACAAAGTAGCTGTATAGAATCGACACAATGTAGAGGAAATGTAGCATTTGGAGGGGCATAAACATATTTAAAAAGGGTGTAATTAAAGCAAATATCAAACAGTAAGAGTTGGGATCAAATTGGTGTTATTCCAGTCAGTGCAAATAAATCCATGATATTCTTTATTGAATATTCAAAACAATGGTGCCTTTTCCAGGGGCTGGAGAGCAAATCAAAGGCCCTGCAGGACAAACATGAAGATCTGAAGAGAGAGGTTGCCCAAAGACAACTGGAAGTCAGGTATTTGATACAACAGTTAATGTTAACGGAGCAAACATGCACTTTTATCTCTGCTGTCCTGCAGTGATACAGATGCACACTGCAGCTTAGCGCCATTGACTCTGTATAATTCATTGTTTTTGTAAATCAGAGCTGCTTGTTTTTAATGTGGGTCTGTGCAGAAGCCTGATGGAAGATGTGGAATCCAGCAAAGAGCAGATATCGAAAGGATGGAAAGAGCTGGAAGACAAGAGAGGGCTCATACAGCTCAAGGAGGTTTGTGTGTAAGCAGAGATGGCCTACAGCATATCTTCAATAGACTCACAAATCGTGTGTGTGTGTGTTGTGTGTGCGATAACAAGGCTGAGAAAGCACAGCTCATCTGTGTACCTGACCAGATTTTAAAGGAGGCTCAAAGAAAACGCTTTAAAAAGGAGTAAGTATGTTTAAACCCATATAACCTTCATATTAACGAGCATGTGAGTAACTTCCTTATATTTTGGAGACCTTTTCTGGAATAAAGCACTGATTTTTTTAATGTCTGCATATAGTGAAATTCCTCTGTGAAACAGCCATCAATCCTACTGATGTGCAACACACACTATCTGTTAAAAGTGAAGATTCTCTCCACCTCTTACATGAGAAACATCGGTCTTGCTGCCTAACTGTGCTCTCCTTTTAAGTTATTTCAAATTAATATTTGACAGTGTTGCAGCAGAGCTCTCTATATTAGAACCTAGCAGAAGGAAGCTTGTGATTTGAAATTCACAAAGATGAGGCACATCAGGGGGTGTGTTAAAAAGAGACGTATGTTGTTATTTGAAGATACACACTCTTGCGTTGCTGCTCAGGAGTCATAAACTAATTCTCCTGGTGTTCAAGTATCTTTTTATTTTAAATTTATTCACACCAGAGCTGCATTAAAAAAGACGGAGGCTCTAAGTGCAGAGATCTCAGAAATGGAAAAGCGACTGAAGGACGCGGAGCTGCAGAACAGCTCCCTCGGGTCAAAGATGAAGGAGCTGAACGAGGAGTTGGAGGCTGTCCGCTCCCAGGTCGAGGCTGGTCACAGGAAGCACAGAGAGCTGCTTGGAGTACTTGAGGTCAGGAAAGATGAAAAGGCAGAACTGCTCGGGAACAGGTACAACCTTTTTATCTTCAACATGGACACTGTGATGAGGGAAAAATACAAAAAATTGTAAAAATATTGTCATCAGAGGCATTCTGGAATTGAAGTTACAGAGCATCATGAGCGACAGAAAGCACCTTCATAAGACTCATTCTGTACAGCTCAAGGAGCAAAACAGGTACAGAATTGTCTCAAGCAAATAAAAAACAGTCTGTTTTTACACTGCATGTTTGAAATAAAATCTGTGATTCTCTTCAGGCAGATGCAAACTCTAATCAGAATGGAGAACACACTGGCCACAGCCACTGAGCGGCTGGAACATACACGGTCCATCTATAATGAGTTGCAGTCACAGGTGACAAACCGATGTATAGCTTGATTTTAAATCATACCTATGAATTAATCTTTAGACACACAGAGAGTTTACTGGAAGCACATGTCTGTGTGCCAGTTTTGTTGGATTATCTGACGAATTTACGTGTCCAAACATCCTCCTGCCAGTTACTGCCAGTAAAATTGCCTTTATTATTGTTGTTTTTCCCCATCATTTAACTGATGGTGAGAGTTTTTAATAGAAGCTGACAGCAGAGTGAGGCAGCAGCAGTGGAAAACGTGTCAGCATATCTCTCAGGCACATAACATATGAAAGGAAATCATTATGACACCAGAGAGTTCACATGCTGTGGGGAGATAAACCAAAAAAAACCAACAATCCTTCCGTAATGAATCTCACATGATGAATGATGCCTGTTGAAAACCACAGTATGACATCAGAATCCCGTCAAATCGAATTTGATTGACAGTTTTGGAATTCTTGTTTGTCCTCAGTATTTAAATACTTATATGGTGACGTCATAGACTACTATGGCTGGAGGATCTTTAAAATGATCTACAACACTGTCTTAACTGAACAGGAGATTGGTGACTAATGCACATATTTGAGCTGAATTTTAATGTCTAAGACTTCTTTTTTTTCTCTGACTTTACAGTTATATGCTGCTCCTAAAAGGGATGCCAGCATTCAGCAGAGGATGGAGCTTCAGAGAGAAGTGGATGCCCTTAAAGTCAGCCTGGAAAAACAGGTTGAGAGACTGCATGTGGACGGAAAGGATTGCATTTTAAGCGTTGTGTCAGGCTGAACTTAATACGCAGATTTTAAATTTAAGTTTCTATGCTTGAGTAATGTTAGTATGTTTACTTGTATTTGGAATAATTACAATAATGAAACATTGGAATGCTTTATCAGCATTTTCATATGTTAAAACAAAAAGCACACCATCTCGGGGCATTAATTAGCTACAACAGCATGTAAAGTAGATGAAGCGGCGCCTGCAAGCTAACTCAGCTTGACAACTCAAGCTGCACAGCTACAAAAAGACTTTTTCTCAGCCCGTCAAGAACCATGGTTGCATTTGAAACCTTCACTTTCAGTCAACTTGTTTTTGTTTCAGCTCATGGTTGCTGAGGCGGAGAGCCAGAAGCAGCAGCAGTATGGGATGGTTCAGGAGCTGCTGAGACAGTCCAACAGCCTGAGAGACGAGCTGCAGAACCTCCAATGTTTAACAAAGATCAAGGCTGAGGAGAGAGGCCAGAAGCACCGTGAACTCCTCAGAGCTCAGGTTCACTTTACGCACACGCACAAAGGTTTAAGTGTGATGGATTATTGGTACATTTTTCAAATTCAACTACCATTAACCTGTATGTTAATGTGTAAATGAGACACCAGCAGTTTCATGTTTAGGCTGTTCAGCATATTTATTCTGGAGTTTCTCTATTTAGCTTATTCTCAGAGTCACGGAGAAAAGCTGCTTGGCTCCTGTATAAAGACGCCTTCAGATTTTTGAGTTTGTGTATGCAAGTATGCAGAAGTGATGATACATTAGTTCTGCCTCCATCCGCAGCAGCTGAACCAGCACATCCAACAGGAGCTTCTGGAAAAAGACCTGATCATCATGGACCACAACAAGCTGAACATCATGCTACAGAGCAGGTGTCACCATTGTTTTTGTTCTGTCCAAGTCAGCTACCCTCTATAAACATAGGGTCGTGCATAGTACTACAACCTAATCTTTAAAGGGGATCAAATTTAATTTAATTTAAACATCTGCACACTGTCAGGCCATAGAGGCATACCAACTCATTAATTGGTCATACTTCAGTGTACAAATGCAGACCAATACATCTGTCAACACCCGCTACAACAGCAGACCCTGACGGTGCATTCATCTGAATACAGATTACGTCTGATGTGGTTGCCACAACATTGAACTTTGATTTTTGAATAACAGCCTTTAATATGATTAACAACATGACCATTTGATGTCAGGTAAACTCTAAATGACATCGTCTTTAACCACAGTCCATAATTAACTCTTTGTTCAGACCCAAGTAGACTTGTTTTGGATTTGAAGCCTTGATTCTCATCCCTCTTCACTTAGGCTGTCGCAGTATTTTAAGCTAAGCCACATGATTGTGAAAGAAAAGAACAATTACATTGGGCTGAGGCAGACCACAGTTCAGACCATCGCAGAGCTGAAAGAGCAGCTGAAGCTGCAGGAAAATGAGGCCCAAATCCAGCATTCCATCAGCAGCAGCAAAGACAAGTGAGCAGGTGTGATTGTCAACCTCTGTTGGCGACGGCTGAATTGTAATGCCTCTGTTTATTTACTTTCTAGATTTCTCACAAAGGCTCGTGTGAAGATCAATAACAGCTCCAAAATGAGGGACAAGCTATGCAATGACATCTCCAAGGTCAATGCTCTTATGCACAACAGCAGCTCTGCAGGACGTATTAATAAACTGATTAAGCAGATTATCTGGAAGAACATTTCAAGTCTGAAAGCACATTTGTATATCCTTTAGGTTGCTTTGAAGTGTCGTCAGATCGGTCAGGATTTTGAGAACAATAAAATTGAGCTGGCGAGGCTTGAACAAATGATCAAACTTCAGCAGGACGCACTCACGGACACAAATAAGAATCAAGAAACGGCCATACAGCGACGTAATTTTCTGTATGTTCCTCCTAACTTGGAGCCCAGGACGCAGGCTGAACTTTCAAAATGACATCTCTGTCGCCTGCAGTGGGATTCAGCTCCTGGAGCAGGATGAGGTGTTGTTGAACTACAACAACGAGGTGAGCACGCAGGACGCAGCCATTGTTGAACGCAACATGGAGCTGGAGACCGCAGAGAAGGAGACGAGAGACCTCCAACTGGCAGTCAGAGAGGAGAAGAGACAGCTAGGCCTGAGGAAGAAGGAAGTGCTCGAGGAGAAATGGTTGGAAGGGGAGATTGCCACGCTGCAGATAGAGGTAGGGGAACACAGACACGCCCAGATATTTGTTGATGCACAGATTAAGTTTGGTGTTTAGCCACACATCATTGTTGCATTATTTAAAATTAAGCTTTTGAGCTTTTCTGAGAGAACAAATAGCGTAAAAGAACATAAACATCTGGATGAAACTTGGCTGTACAGATAGTCAGGAAAAAGTCGCCAGGCAACAAAAACACGCACGCAGTGCAGTTTCTCTGCCAGTGGCTCGCGGGATTGGGCGTGTATTTACGCTGAATCCCAGCGACTGGTTCTGACTTTGTGTTGGACCAGACGTCTCGCAGCTGAGCAGCTGTCTGTTTTGGATGAGCGCAGAGCTGGAACAGCCATTGGAATGTGCTTTTAAAAAAAAAAAAAAAACCCTTTTTCCTTCCCTCCACGTGTTTACTCCTTGTGTTGCCATGTAATATTTCCTCTTTTATTCTGATATTAAAGCATTTCACCTATTTGTTATTCTTCTCATATGCTCAATTGTGTCTCACTTACTTACTTCTATGGTTACCTTTCTTTTTCCAGAAACCCCCTCCCAAACACTTCCCTCTGATCCATTTAAAAGCTGTTTGCTTCTTTTATCTTGGTAACTTTTCCTCAAAACTGCCATAAGGTTAATATTTAGTCCCAGTGAATCATTTAAACACTAACATGATAAATTGCTAAAACATTCTTGTCTCCTTCAAGATTAATTTGAATTAATTCCAACCCCTCATCTCCTCAGTGAGACCCACCCTCAAGTCAGTTTTGATTTGTCAGTGCATTGTGTCACTGTAGTCCTTGTAAACTAAACAAAATTCAATTTTTTCTGCATTTTGAGCAAAATACGCAAGCTAACATACCCAATTAAAGCACACGTCACTATTGTTGTGATTAGTTGTCTTGCGATTAGGATGATTGCAGAGCCGATAACAGCGGCGCCACGTGAGCCGCTACTCCCAGCAGCTCCAGCACCGTGACACTGAGCAAAGCACGAGCTCATGGATGTCTGTCAAAAATGCAGGGAAGATCCGTCGCCATGTTTACACAGACTCAGGACGTTTGAACAGAGAAATACACGCCTGTTTGCTCTCGTGTTTTCTTTCAGGAGGCCAGCCAGTTCCCCTCATTCCCCTGCATTTATTTTCCACGCTGTCTCAATTTCCACGCAGATGCCTATTCTTTATTTGCATTCATCTGTGACCGGTTTATCTGTTCATTGCAGATGGGTCCTCGTTCTTTTTAATCAGAATTTTCTGACAAAGATAAATTAAGCCATCTGTGAGAGTATTGGAGTCCGATATACTCTGGGGCTTTTATTTCCTCTTGAATTTTAATTGCTAGAGTTGTTGTTGGATTTTGGAATTTATAACTTGGTTGTGACTCATTGGTACACATCAGACAGGTGGATAAGCATCAGCGCGCACACACACACAAACACACACACACACACACACACACACACACACTGATGACATTGCAGTTGTTTATAAGGTTGCAACAACAGCACAATTTAGGGTAGTGCCTATACTTCATTTGCAACCTCTTATATGAAAAGATATTTATAGAACAAACACACGCACACATAATGGTAATGGATTTGTAACAGCTTGGGGCCAATACACTGCAGTGTCCCCACAGACATGTGTAATTTTTTTGTTGATGCCTTAAGTCTTCTGTCCAACCTGTCTGGAAGAGAAAAGGAAGGAGGAGAAAAGCCTGAAAATGCTGCTGTCCCCTCTGCAGCGTGCACATTCTTTGCGTCACTACCTAAACAGCAGAGTCTCTCCAGATGTCTGAATCAGCCGTAATGATAAAAAGATGGAGATTCCAAATGTCATCGCGGGAGCGACAGTATCGTTATGAAGGGCCACCTGTGAGTCGGCCCTGCATCAGATTTATCGCTTGCGTTTATCTTTTTATCTCCTCTCTAACTTCAGTCCTCAGCCTGAAAACTTCTCCTGCATCCCAGAGAAAGTTTTTCTTTCTCCAGTCTTGCTTTCTGTATCGTCCTTCCAAGTGTCTCCTATCCTGAGTCAGTTTTTAATTATATGCTTGTTATCCTTGACTAAACCAGTTCTGCCTGCCATATCAAACCGAGAGCATCCTTGAATGTTCTCCACAGCAGCATCACCGCAAGTGAAAATTACCGACATTACGATGACTGCCTGTCAAATATTTGTGCAGTTATTATGCATAATTTATATCAGATTGCACTTCTGAAATGCTCTGCTGCCCCGCTCACGCGCTCAGCTAATTTATCTTACATAACTCGATAACGATTATATCGCTGCTTCGTGCTCCAACCTTTCTGCTTTACTGATTCATCCTTTTTTTGTATTTTATCCCTTTTAATCCTCACAGCTCCTTTTTTTTAACCAAGAGGTTTATAAATAAGATTATTATTGTCTTTATTGGTGGCTTTGTAACAAAGGAAGCAGGAATTATGGAGTCTTTCCCAGCATTTATGAGCCAAGCAAACAATTATTAGCCGTGTCTGGCAGGTGAGGAATGCAGGCTGAGACAGATGAACAAAAAGAGAGAGGTAAAACATCAGCATAACACAGGCGGCAGAAAGGCTTTACAAACGTTGAGATAGAGGGCACAGAGGAGGAGAGAAAGATTGATTGAAGAGACAAGAGAGGAGGAGGAGGAGAGTGGCAGCAACGCACCGTCTCATCCATCACGCAGCATTTTAAATGACTCGGAGGAGCTTGGTGTGAGGCCGGGACACCGATCATTCACAGGAGCAGAACCATGGAAAAGTTCATCATTCCAAGCTTTAGAATACATTAAAACAAGTGAAAATATCACAGCTATGAGAGTGGTTTAGCAAATCTGTGCATGTATGTTGTCATCTGGAGAAGACAAGCACCACAAATGCAAAGAAATTACTTCAGATGTTTGTGTTTTTACCAGGGAACCAGGACCCATTTATAGCAGCTTTGTTGCTTGTTTCCTTCTGGTTCCTAACTTGCATTTGACTCCCTGAACCATGAAGGGTTTTGAAGTCAAAGCCATATTCTGTGAGAACACTGCAGATAACCCTGGTCCCTGTTGGCCAGCCCCACTTCCTGTTTCCCCCCACATCTTGTCTCCGCATTATTTTTTTTCTCGTCTGCTTTCACATCCCATCTCGCCTTCTTTTCCCTCTCTCTGGTCTTTTATCAGATTCCACTCACATCACCCTCTCCTCTCTTCTTTCCTCCTTCCAAAACACCGTACACGTTGGCCTTTTATGAATGTTGCGTGATCACATGGCGGTCACGCCGATAACTTAAAACTCCAGTCATGTGACGTTGAGGCGGGAGTGTCTTCTTAAACGAACCCTCTGCTATAATAAGTCTCACTGTCTAATTGCATGAGGGATGCCTCAATAATCGGCCCCCGTGGAGGCGGCAAGGACAGGAACTGTGGCGTTACCCTCCGCTGTCTTCAACCTCTGACACGTTAACTGCCACATTAGACACGGACGCACGCACAGGTGTGTGTGCGTCCACACATATGGCTGAGTGGAGACCAGCCGGGCTTTCATAAGCCAGGTCGCGCCAGGTCAGACCTCCCGCTTGTAACATTCTTCCACACCCTGTTTTCCTCCGCTATTTTTTTCCCTTTACTGTCGGTCCTGGCATCCTCCACAGCATCTCGTCATGAAATCTCTTTTTTGTTCCTCCTCTCTGCTCTATTTTCCCAGTTTCTCTTTTCTGCGCGGCTACCTTTTATTTTGCTTCACTGCGGATTTAAGAGATGGTTTGTAAATGTGCATGAGGGTAAAGCGATTTAGGAAGAAATTTAAGCACTCATGTCATCTTTGCTAATTAAATACCGCATTTCCTTCCATGGTGACTGCTTTTACCTTTAAAATATAGACATTGGACTAAAACAAAAAAACCTCTGCATTAGTTAGGTAGTCTTCTTTTTTTGTTCCACCAAAACATCTTTTATCTCTTCCCTTAATTGAAATGAACTCATTGGTCTGGTGTTTGTATGACCTTTGCCGATGCATTCACGTAAACGGAATAACACCTTTCCAGTTTTAACTCATGTCTGATTTTTCTGTTTTTCAGCTGGCTGAAGCCTTGGACAAGACCTTCGAAAGTCTAAATCAGCCCGCTGATTACAAAGAGCTAAAAGGAAAAGACCCTCCCACTGTAGAACTGCTTCACAAGATCCAACAGGTAAACAAAAAATGCCATGCAAGCAGGGTTTTGGGATGGTTAAAAAGACCTTGATTCTTAAAAAAAAAAAAA
>BJFM01001282.1:103248-141850 GCA_016586285.1 Arothron firmamentum
AAAAAAAAAAAGTTTTATTTTGGGTAAAGAATCTAACAAATCTTCTTAGAAAGTTTTCACTGAGGAAGATTTGGTCAAAAATAAACCACAACGCTGGTTTTATGAGAGTCCTAATAGCACAGCTATCAATTTAAGATGACAAAAAAATCTTATGGAATAAACAGCTGATTTTATGGCATGTTTCTGAATGTGAGCAGAAATTTCAATTTAACAAGCCAAAAAAGAGTCATGTGTTTTGCATTTTCACCCCGAGAAGAGACTATAAATGTTGTTTTTGTGCCTGCAGCTTGAGGGGAATCTAGCAGAGAGAGAGAGGCAGGTGTTGGAGCGACGGTTCCTCCTGGACCAGGTGACCCGGCTTTCCAAGCCTCTCAGCAAGCGAGTTGAGAGCTGCCAACAAGACCGACTAGCGCTGGCAAAGAAGGTAGATGACATCTGGATGCAGAATATGCTCTCAAGCTGTTCAGCAAGGCAGATTTCCTCCCAAATACATGCACACAAACTGGAGGAGCATGTGCCGTCCATGTGAGGAGCACGCAGTCGGGCATTAAGGAGTTCACCGAGCATTACCATTTCCCGGTCCTTCTTTGTTTCCTCAGGCGGCTGTAATTCCTGCACACACTAATAAACAGCTGCAAAAAGAACAGACTGCAAAAAGAACAGACTGCATTACCCCGAAAATGTGTCATCTCCCATCAAAGTGATGGGAGACGACACATTTTCGGGCTCATTAACATGTGAAATGAGAGGAAAATTATTTGATTTTTAGAAGTACTTCTGAAATTTAAAAAAATACTATTATATAAAATATCAAAGATTTTAAAAAGTGCAGAAATCCAGAGAAAATTTTTTTTCCTCCTCATATTTTACAGCAAAGTTCATGTATTTTAACAATTGATGCTAAATACTCATCTCATGTCTGTGTGTGTGGGTGTGTTTGTGTGTGTGGGTGTGTATTCTTCCAGTTAAATGAGGTTCGGACCAACATAATGGACACCGACCACCGTTTGATGGCCGTGACTGCAGAGTTCTCCATAAAGCAAGCCACAACTCTGTCTCTCCAGCAAGAGATTAAAGAGAAGGAGCACCAGGTTAGATCCTTGCGGCATTTTTTTCCCCCAATCAGTCTGTAGTTCCCATTGTTGCCTCCTACACTCCTATGTTGCAAAGGTTTTACTGAAAACTCTCTCATCAGAAGTATAATTCCCTATTTCTCATTGATGAAACAAAAATGAAACTCTGACAGATTTGTTGGATGATGAATATTTAGCAGTGGCATGCAGCATTGACAGTCGACTCTGCCTCCGCAAAAATCAGTAAGCTGACAGGTGTTCTGACCGGCTGAAGGTTTTATCTGCAGGTTCTTTGTAGCTGTTTGACTGGTGATTCTTTGAATTGAAACACTTCTCGTCTGTGAAGCCAAAAGCCTCCGGTGGATCGTCTCCCCTCAGTGAGTCACGGCAACAACAGACGTTTCCCACAGCCGACAAGCTGACCTGAAATTGCAGTTGTATCTATATCCTCAAAATGGGTCTGGTATTATGTCCCGCTGCAGCTCCCCAACATCGGCCGAGCAGATGAATTAACTGTTTGAGAATTCAATTTTGCTACATATCCCTGAGATTTTGAGCTGATTAGATTTTGAGAGTTTTTGACCTTCATTTTTCTTTCACACTTGAAAGAGATCAGCTTTTTGATGTTTGTTTCAGAATTGGCCACCAGATTGTGCTTTTATAACGCTATATAATCAAGCGATTCGTGACAGTACTATTTCTATATGTCCAAAATACACAAAATCGAGTGTAAATCAATTGTTGCGGTGAAGCAGCCATCCATAGCATAATTGCTAACACTAAGCCGCTGGCAAAATGGCGGCTGACAGATGCTAAAGTGACCATCTTCTGTCACTGTCACATTCCGTTTAATTCAAATGTTGTTTTTGGAACATTCTTGCAATTTGCCACCTTTTTTTTTTTTTTTTAAATTTTAAACTTGTTTTATTTTTCCAACTCTCCAAGTTTGAATGTTGCATCTCAGTGTTTTCTTCTTGTGTTAAAAAATTAAGCTGCTTTCACAGCGTGGGTGTTAATAAGCAGAGAATCCCCTGCAGCTACAGCGTCCCTGCAGCCTCTCGCTGACTACCAGACGCCAGTTGAAGCAATATCTTTTCTCAGATTCTGTCACTCACATGTGTTTTCCTGGCGTGATTAGAATGGAGCCGGGAGGTTTGAGCCACAGGAATATGAAAACTAACCTACGTCTTGGTGTCCAGATGAACAGGTGCCGGGAGCAGCAGGAGCAGGGCCTGCCGCCATGCCCCGAGATAGAGGAGGAGTGGAGGAGGATGCTCCGAGACAAGAGGAGGAGGCAGAAGGATAAAGAAGAGAGAGAGAGGGTAAACACACAAACACACACACACACACACACTCAGAGGCATTTTGATGAAAGCGCCGAAAGCCAAAGACGAGTGACAAAGAAGAAAAGAAGTGTGGCTGGGACACGAGGCAGGAATCGATCAAGACTGTGTGGAACAAAAGGGCTGCCGTGCACCTGGATGTACAAAGGCCCAGACAGAGGGAAGAGAAAAGCCCGCTACAGTGAGAGATAAGAGAGGAACCAGGATAGCTGTAACTGTGTGGACAAACACAGGCTGCAGAAAAGGGCAGGCCTGCAGGGATCTGCTGTTTTAGCATCCAGACACACTATTTCTCCTGTCATTCACGCTCTGTGGATCACATGCCGGTGGATAAACTTTAATATGCATGAAAAAATATCTCTTTGATGAGGAGTTAGGCACACTTTATGCTAGCAATCGATCACAAGAATGCTGGGATGCTTCATTTTATACACAGATAAAATCCTGCATAATAAGCCTTGAGCAGCTCTTTGTTCGCCAATCTTTGAATCTGCCTTCAGTTTCTGAAGACTTGTCCTCGCATTTAATTGTAATGCAGTTTTTTTTAAGCCTTTTGCCAATGCTTCTGTCTCTTTCACACACTGTTTGACACCTGTTGGAAACTGAACATGCTTCACCCCTTTTGACATAAAGCTCTATTAAGAATAAATGTATTTGTCAACTGTAGCTGAGAAGTTTAACGGCTGAAATCAGTGGTCCAAGTAATAATGAGTCTGATGTCAAAAAACCAATCGACACTGAATATATATATATATATATTTGCAGTGTATTGATTGTTCTCTGCAGGAAGTAATGGGAGGTCCAAAATGGAGCAAATTCAATTAATATAGACAGGGAAATTTTTTTTTCTTCCTTAAAATGATTTATTAAATGGAAAAACTGGAGCAGTAAAAGAATGCATTATCAAATGGTTTATCAATTCTGTAAATGCAGAAAACTCACTGTTAACACAAAAATTTAATACTGTTTTACTGAGCTATTCATCAATCTTTTGCATTGTTGGTGCTGTAAAAATATGTACCTTACCTGATGAAAAATGGTCAAAGTGGTTGCTGTTACTGTAAATGAATCTTACTCACAGTGAAAAGGAGGTCAGTAAAATGTAGCCGGTAGCCTACATATCTGTGCTACGTTGCAGGAGAATTATGCACCCAGTCAGGCATCCCAACGCTCCAGATGGATTTGAGCATATCAAATATCTCTGCAGCAGCTAATGTTACAGCTTGACTGTGGTATCAGTGAATAAAAATAAATATTTCTATGGGTGAAAATACAGAAATATTCAACTTTTTTTCAAGGTTCTTGCAAATAAATGTTAAAAGTGTGTATGTGTTTGTGTAGATGGTTGAAGAGGATGAGTGGAAGCAGTTGCCCGATGGGGACTACACCACAGCAGAGCCTCGGCCCAATACCTACATCCCCCAGACAGATCAGCTCCCGCTGCCCAAACCTTACGGAGCTCAGGCCCCCTTCAGACCCTCCCAACCTGGAGCCAACATCAGACACCTCCGCAAACCAGTGCTGAAATCTTTGGAGATGTAGAAAGAAGAACAGGTACGCTCATGCCTGTCAGCCTGCTGCTGCGGTAGGATGAATCTGTGTGTTTACTTGAATTTGTCTTCCATTTTCTGCTACTTTTGCCCTTATTTCAAAAGCAAATATGATACCTTTTTATTTTAATCAAGGTTAACTATGATGTCTTAATGAAGATTTCTGTTTCTGTTCTTTTTTTAATATTTCCTATTTAAACTCAGAATTTAGTTACAAAAGTCATAAAAACTGCAATTTTAATCAGGGATTTCCACATGATGATGGCAACATGTGCAAAACGAGCTGTTTAAAATCTTCAAAATGTCCTCTTGTTTTTGTTGGTGCTTTCTCTGTAATGTTTCTTTGTGGGCTGCATCTGGTTGTAATTTTGCCCCTTTTTTAAAATTACTGGTAAAAGCTTGTTTATGCTGTTTGCAGTCACACAGGTCAAAACAGGTCTGTTGGGAGCTAAAGTGTCTAACATCCTATCCAACTGTAAAAAGGATAGGCTTAGGGATTATTTCTGCACTAAAATCATTGTCACACTTTCATATTTTGGGTTCAGTAACATGAATTCATTTCTCGGGGACGCATCCTTCATTGCTGCCCTTCCATAATCGCACTTGCTGATGAATACATTTCATTGGATTTAAAGCTCAAAGGCAGGCCGGGTTTGCCTGAAAAGATAAGTGTAAATACAGCAGGCAGCTAATGAAAGAGCGTTGGGAACAACAAGAGACTTCAGAACATTGAGCTGAAAAGGCCGGCGGAGGGAGAAAAAATGGGGTAAAATGGAGCGAATCCAGGCCTCTGAAGCTTCCTGGAACTTTATGTTATCAGCAAATCTTAACTGGAGGAGAAATTAGTTCAGCTGTTAGCATGTCGTAGGGTCTTTGAAATGCGTTCATCTGGTTTTGGTTGCCTTCTTCTACCCAGTTACACCTGTGCTTCAGCCGTCATTTTGAATTGAACTCAAAAGGAGAAAATACAAAAGAGCTTTCGTCTGTGAATTCTCATCCTTTTTGACAACAAGGTTTTAAAAGAGGTGGTTAACAGAAAGAGTCATGTCAAGCAGAAAACCTGTCTTGTACAAGCTAATTTGCAAACCACATTGAGATCACGTACTGCGACCTGAAGATGAGAGCTGTCATGTGGGCTTCAGCTGTTTGTGCTAATTAGCCAGCTACGTAACACTGCCTGCATAACAGAAACGCTGGGGATGAACTTGTAAGGAATTCCCCAAAAGAGAAGCAGGTCGATACCCTCCCTGAGCTGCAGGTATTGAACGAGCGTCCGAGAATCAAATGGAGCTTACCCTCCCCAAAACGTGATTCAGGGTGCGTGGTGGCTGGCTCAAAAGCTAAATGACTGCACTAAGTTGATGAAGACTCCAATGTTCATTAGACTGTTTAAGATCTGAGCTCAATTCCCACTATAGCTCCAGGCCCTTGATTTTTTTGTCAGAGTTCAGAGGAAATCTGCCTGGCGCAGCCTTAGCCGAGGGTGACCTGCAATAACCTTTCAGGGTTACTGGGGTCAAAAAAAAAGTAGATAATAATCTCTTTATTTTAAAAACAGCCTACAAAAGTGACCACATAAACAGACATGTCAGTAATGGAGAATCCCTTTTTTTCCCCTTAGGAATGTTTTTAAATCAGAGATATAAATCATTTCACCCACACTCGGAGTAACTTCTCCATTTACAGTAAGAGACAACCTCAGTCATTGATTGAGAGCATATGTGCGTGTGTGTGTGTGAGAGAGAGAGAGAGAGAGTCATTCCCTTACTATCAACCTTCTTCCCTCTTGTTTGATCACAAAGGCTGATTTTGCAAGATGCCGTGGCTCAAATAGTGTGCTTTCAATAGCTAACATTAGTGATGTGCTAAATTTAGCACCGAAGCTTTATGTGAAATTTAGAAAGACCGCTCTTTTTGTCACGAATCCGACGTTTAATCTTCTTTGGAAGACATTTGAAGTGTCGGATTTGGTCACATTTTGGCCAGAATACAGATTGCAAGCATTAAAATGCCTGTCCAAACCTCCACCCTCATCCTGTTTTTATCCCAAACTCTGGTCTGTTAAAAATCTATCCAGTGGTTCTGCAGGAAAAGAACTCTTCTCTCCCAACGGGAAAACCAGTTTTGTTAATCAGAAGTCAGTCTGCTTCTCTGCAGTGAGGATGTAGCGTTAAATCTTCTGTCCTAATAAACCCGGTGTGTAAATGGTTTTTTTCTGTGTGTAATTGCGTCGGTGGCGTGCGGCAGCGCTCCAGGAAGCAGAGGCGCATAAACAAGTTTGATCTGCTCGGTATGCAGTGCTGGTGGAGATGAGGAGCGGCGTTCTTTCAACCTGCTGCCTGTGGTTATTGATTCCGAAATATGAAAATCCAGTTCCCCTGAATTCAGTTAAACCACCTGTCCCATTGTCTTCTAATTTCTGCCTCTGTTGTGTTAAATAAGATGCTGCTGTCAGGCTAGATCAAGTTTTTCTTCCATTTTTTCAGCATTTTTTCTTTTAATCAAATCTGCTCCCTCTTTTCCCCTTCGGGGGCACATTGTTATACTCGTCCCTTCGTCCCCCATGTTTGCATCTACTGTGTTTCCATCCATCACTTGTCCCCCAAAGCTCCGTCCATCCATCCTCCGCCCTGCTGGGTCCCTTCACTCCTCCTCCAAACCCAGCAGGATGAGCGTCTGTTTGAGTGCCGTCTCCTCCACAAACTCCACATCCACATTTCCGTGCTCCTCGAAAGGGTTCAGAGCTGCAAGGAAACCATAAATCCAGCTGATCAGGAGTGCAGGGGGTGCACAAACACACATAGGTGCACACACTACCTTGTTCTTCTATGTCAGACAGCAGCTTTGCCAGGTAGGTGAGAGGCAGCAACTCGGATCTGAAGCTTGAATCGTCTCTGCCGGTCAGCGCAAATCCCTGAAGAAGCCGGAAAGAAGCGCTAAATTATTCATCATTCGATTATTTTTATACTCTTCCAGCCTGAACTCGCGTGTTTCATTGAAGTTGGCTGCTGTTTGACCTTTTAGCGGAGCCACACGGTCGGACCGATCGCTGTTGGCTAGCATGAGATAACAAACACAGGAGAATGTGGATATTTGCTCTGTTCTGTTGAATTTTAAAAGTGATTTGTGCTGTGAAACATCAGCATGTAAACAGACTTTTTTTTTTTTTTTAAGTCTGCAGTTGTTTCAGGAGGATTATGTCACCGTGGAACTCTGCACGTTACCCTCTTTTTGTTGTGTTTTTCCAGCATGGTTCTGACATAACTCCGGGAAATTGAAGCAGAACTGATGGGATGGTCCCATGTACGGTAGATCCCCTTCTCCATAGGCTGCACACACACACACACACACACACACACACACACACACACAAAGAGAGACGTTTGTATTAGCTTGTAGCTGATATTACTCAGCTCAACATCTGTCCCTTTCAACTCTCCAGTTGGACCTTCAAGCTTTGAGGGGTCATATTTTTCCTCCAGTTGCATGACCATCACTGTGGTAACAGATAACACTATAACAAACTCGACACCGTGGGAGTGACAGACATTGAGGCGCGGTGCCGAGCTGATGGGGCAGAATCGCGTGAAGGATTGCGTTATTAACAGAAGTGAAACGATAAGCTAGCAAGAAAGTAAGAGAAACACTATTATTAAACTGCAGATTTCAGTCAGTAAGAGTGTCTAAGAATTGAAATCAGGAGTTAAGCCCATTTTCCTCTGCTATACCAAACCTTTTTCAAACTAATTGTTGCCAATTTTCACTTTGTCTTTTTCCTGTCTGAACATTCCTGTAACGCACTTGGGGTTATGAAACCGAGGCGAAGCAAGGGAGATGAATCACGGCTGCTCGGGGTGTCAAATGAAGCTTGCCACATCGGATCATAGCGATCGTAATCTGTTAAACATTACAGAATTTTCATTGAGTCGAAACATTCCAGTGTGTGTGTTTGCTTGTGTCTGGTACACACTGTGTTAGTAACTCAGCTTACCATGCACCTTTGTTTACATTTTGGGTGGTCATGTGCTCTGACTCCGCCCCCCTACTTCCTGTCTTTGTTTAATTTTCCCTCCACTCTGAACACACCTGTCCCTCGTTTGCTGTGGGTATTTAAGACCAGTGCATTGTAGTATCGCAATTTGCTTGAGAGTTTTTTTGGCCTTTGGTTAATCTGCTTGTTGGTGACAATAGGTTTATCACCTTTCTGTTGCTGAAGGATGATTAAAATCTCTGTGAACTTCATCTGTCAGCGTTGTCTGCTAGTAGGTCCTTTCCACAGACGCCTGAGCATACTGTGTACCAAAATACTCATTCTACTGGCAAAATGGGGAACTTTTTCCAAGTGAGGACATTTTAACTGGTCCTCGCAACTTCAAAGGACTGTGTGAAGATTACGATTTGGTTTAAAGTTTGGATTTAGAATTGGGTTTAGGTTAGGGTCAGGGGTTAGTTGGGATGGTTGGAGTTAGGGGAAGGTTCTGGGTAATACATTATGTCGAGTAAAGATAGAAGTACAAGGGTGTGTGTGTCTGTGTGTGTGTGTGTGTGTGTGTGTGTGTGTGTGTGTGTGTGTGTGTGTGTGTGTGTGTGTGTGTGTGTGTGTGTGTGTGTGTGTGTGTGTGTGTGTGTGTATTGTACTTGCTAAATCTCCTGACTGCCAAACTAAGCCAACAAAAAGTCTGATGGCTGGGAAACAGAACAGAAACACTAAACACTCGACATTCCTCAGATCACACACGCACTTAACACACGTACCACACACAGCAGCAGCAGCAGCGAATGGAATATACTATACACACACAGGAACACATCACGTGAAGATTGCACAAGAGATGTCCTTGTGTGTTGCTGTGCACATTTAGACACACATTTAGAAGTATCTTTGCATTTCTATCTTTGTCTGTCATAGACATCATATCCCAACCATCCCAACTAACCCCTGACACAAAACCATGCAGATGTCACTCAGACGCACCGGAGGGAGTCTCTTAAGAATGCTGAATTTAAGACGCTCATTGGTGGCGCTGTTGTCCAAATCTGGAAACAAACCAGAGGGCAGAGATGAAGCACGTAGCAAATATTAAGAAACAAAAACAACAGAGAGATAATTTAGGCGCAAACAACAACATCAGGTGAAAATAAGACTTCGGAGTCTTTATAAATGCCAAGGCTGATTTCTTTATACACACTTGGAGAGACCTGTTGTTCTTATTTATCCCATCTCATCAGGATTCCAACATTTAGCATGCTAGCACATGAGGTTCAATTACACTACTGGCCTGTGAATGTGTTTATTTGTGTGTGTGGGTGTGTACCTGTCATCAGTCGAGACACAAACGTTTCAGTCAGCTGCAGGACGCCGTGGTCAATGTACTGTAGGAAGGTGTGATGTGGGAGGCAACGCACGGCGAGCATGGCTAACAGCGTGTGATAGCCTCCAGAGGAGACGCAGACATCGAAGAAAAACAGGCAGATTAAACAGCCACACTAGTATTTTAAACTGCATTTCACCACGACCTTCAGCACACCGGTATGCTAATATAGTTGTGTTGCTATCATAAATATGAAAATTCAGATTCAATTTCTGGCAGCTATTTTCATATTAACACCCATGGAGATTTTCCATCCAGTGTCGTTAATATTCCACAAACGTCACAAACTTTACTCATAATAGACTGAAATTGCAGGAGTGTGAGAGCCGGCTGATACTGCACAGCCTGAAAAATGAATGCAAATGCTAGAAAATGCATTCTGCTGTTACCCACGTGTGCACTCTGCAAACGCTTAAGAAAGTTCTGCTCAAATTAGTGTGGACCTGTTGGGGTTGTTGGTTCCTGGCTTGGATGGGTTAGAGCACTGAAAACCAGAATGTGTGTGTGTTCTTGTTGAGTATCAAAATGTGCATCCTACTGGCAAAGTGAGGACATTTTGGCTGGTCTTCTCAACTTAAAAGGACTGTTTTGGGGTTAAGGGTTAAACATATAGTTGTGAGGGGCTGGAGAATGTGTTATGTCTATTGAGGTCCAATGATGTGTGTGTGTGTGTGTGAGGGCTACCAGGTGGGAGAGGCAAACAGAGGTCCCTCAGGGCTTCCAGGATGCGAAGCATGAAGTGAAGCACGGCCCGCTCGGCTGGACTGGCCTGCTGTGAGCTGCAATGCGTATTTAAAAAAAAACAGAGCTTTGCCACGTGAAGAAGTGTTATCTACAATTATGCACACGGCGGGGAGTGATGAGGGATCACACATGCGTGAAGACGAACACACACATTCTGTCAGCGCGTCGGCTGAGACAGAAACGGATGAGGAAACGGGAAGAGGTCTACTCACAAGCACAAGACACAGGGGCCGAGCTTAAACTTCATCCAGACAGACTCCAGCATGTGTCTGATGAGCTCAAGCTAAAAACACACACACACACATACTTAAATGTAACTTTCTCCGAAACACAGTGTGTCATACCCCTGAAAACTTCCGAAGAAATGCAACGTATGCACTTTTTCTGATTAGCTTCCCATTTCTTTAGTTTCCATCAAACACGAGTAACTTGGGGTGTTAAATGGGGCGTGACTGCACGTTTAATCGCACCCCCCCACCCCCCCACCCCCACCCCCAGCTCCATCGTCAGCATCCGGGACGGCTGTGGTGCACCTGACTCATCCTGCCCGCTGCGTGCTGGAACTAGCACATCTTCCACTCATCACCTGCAGAATAACAGGAAGAAGATGTGCTCCCCCCCCCCAGGCATTCACATCCTGTGCAACCAGCGGGGGGGCAGTGTCCTCAGTGACCTCTGGGTGGGAATTTCAATTAACTTCACTTACGTAACGGACAAACAAGCCCTGTTTTCGCCAACATTTCCAGGAAAAGGTCCTAGTTTTTTTTAAAGTTTGGGGTCGGTGGAAAAATTTTTCCCTGGCAATTTTGGTGGAAACGCGCTGAGGTTTTGTCAAAATCCCAGATAACTGATTGGACAGTGGCTCTAGAGAAAACCTGTCCCTTAAGGACATTCTCCTGTCCTCTTATTTTATGTGGCAACATCTTAAAACGAAACAAACGATTCAAGTTTGATCATTTTCTGTTTCATTTAAGATCTTCAGACCTCTGAATATCCGAATATGAAAGCATAAAAAAAACATCTCTGGTGCTTTTGTGCACTTAAGAAAGGCTCACAAATGTACTCCCCATGTGACTATAATCTGGAATCATTCTTTGCCTTAATGAGCCTCCAAAAACAGGCTGCATTTACTCTCTGCGGCTCCGCAAAGTTTTAATAACCTTGGGTTGAGAAAATTCTTCTTACAAATATTTAAGTTCAATTTGCCGCATACAACATTTTAATAAATCAAACCCTTATTCTGCTTTTAGGAATTTATACTCCCCTACCGGCCAGTATTTATTCTGGTTGCCCATGGCAACAAGGACATGAAACCAGTAACTACAATATTAATCTCCTGTGGAGCTGAACTGTGCGATTGTGGTTCCGAAGGGAAATCATTCTTCTTGGTGGAAGTGCCACCCAGAGTTTTGGAGCGTGAGTCAGCAACGTAAGAGACGCTCCGCTGCTCTTTAAGGAAACGTTCCTGAAGGTTGCTCCTTATCTTTCTGTGAACCACCGACCCATCCGGCTGTGAGCAGGGGGATTCCTAACCGATCCATCCAATTCCAGCCGTATACTTGGCCCCTTCCTAAATTTAACTGCAACAGTTTGTTTTTCTACTCCGTATATCTGCTTCCAGCAGGCTCTGAGCTGTGAGGGCATTTACCAACCTGGAATACTAATAAATTTGGACAGAATGAACCTCTAAAGGCCACTGAATCCACTGAGGGTAGAGTTGCAGATCCTTATGAGGTGGGAACATTTCACAGAGGCCCAAAATAAGAAAGGAAAAAATTCTGGCAGCATGAGGAGAGTTCATAGGGTAATGTTTAAAATAGCTAAAGAGAGAGACAACAGTTAGATAAGTCATAATGAGGTGCTTTTGAAAACCACCAATAGGGGGAACGACCCTGAGAGCCAAATAATATCACCAGTGACGAAGAAATGAAGTCCTGTCTGTCCTCTTTCTCTTCCTCGTTTACAGAGCAGATTTTGAAGTGGACTGAACCAGGGTGCCATTTAGATGATTAACTGCACAAGGTCACACAGATTACCCACCAGCTTAGCCACATAGATGACAACCAGCAAGTCAACCCTCTTCTTTCCTATACGAGGGAGATGCCTGTTGAGATGTTCGCGAAGCTTGTCAACTGTCTATAACACAAAAAGGAGCAAACAATTACACATTTCTGATGAGCCAAACAGTAACACTACTAGTGTGTGTGTGTGTGTGTGTGTGTGTGTGTATGTGTGTGGGGAGCTGCCACACGCTGCTGCTCTGTGTTTGAAACATACTTTAGCACGCATGTGGCGGGTTCAAATCAAGTTCACCCCCAGATCTCCTAAAATTGATTTGAGCGCGGAGGCGAGAGGAGCGGGGAGTCCTGTGGTGTGAGCAAAAGCGGCGGGAAAAGCTAACGTAAGGACCAACAACAGATTTTAGGCGATTGGACGGCCGTTTCGAGGAGGGAGTGGTGAGCGAAGCGTAATGGAGGAGGATATAAGATTAAAAAGAAGGAGTGACAGAAGAAGAGCTGCAGGGAACAAGGAGACATGGAAAATCGTTCCAAGAATAGCCAAGAGACTGCTAGCATCTATTCTAAACTCCATTTAACAGAAGCTATCTGCACTTGAAAAAAACCGATGCTGAGCACAGGGAAAACTGGGGAATATGAAACTGTCCATCAAATAAAAAAAAAAAAAAAAAAACTGCAGCGCGGAGACCTCAAGATGCCCTTTTTTCTGAAAGTGTTGACTCATCCGAAGCGTAGTTGGGCTTTAATCTTAAAAGATGACTAGCATCAGCGTTTCACTTGAGCTCTTTACTGCGCTGTATGTCAAGAAATGTTTTGTCATTCTGCCTCAAGCGCTTTTATGTCCACATCCACTGACTCTTTGTTGGGCTCTTTGTGTAACATCTGCATGTTTTGTCAGGACCAAATGAATAACTATTGCTTCAGCTAATTGACTCACCGTTTACCCCAGAGCAGAGCATGCACCACTAATGCTAGCCCAGAGGCATTTGTTGGTGTGTGTCTGTGTTTCAGGTCTCACCAGGCCTATGAGCGTCCTCTGTTGACGGTCCTCCTCCTGAAAAAGTGGCACCAGCTTCTTATCTGGTGGAGGCAACAATGAAAACAATCATGAAAAGAACGTTTGATGAAACCTTTGAAGCTGTGTCCCGTTGAGAGGGAACAGGTAGAAAGCAACATTCTTCCAGCCTCGTGGTTGCAGGACTACAACTCCGTGCTGTTTATTCAGGTTTTAATAATGAAGAGTAAAGGATCTCAGGCATTAATGGATTCTTTTTGGTGCATTCGCTCTTCAAAAACATCCAAAAAGTCAGGGGCATCCTGGTGCTAAGTTACTGCTGCGTGATTGTGTATGCATGCCACAGGTTTGTTTAATGTTTGGACCAGGCTCTGGCTCAGTTACTAAAGATGAATGACTGTGCATTTGCATGCAGGGACACACGCGCCGAGACACGGACACGCTCACACACCATCTTTTAAAGACTTATTCATGCGAGAAGCTCTTTTTCTTGATGTTGCAATGTGTCAGAGACATAAACAGGGCAAAGTTGACTGACAAATTTGCCGATTCGGTGTCTGCCTGCCAGTTCATCGTCCTCTTCTGGTTTGATTTTTAATATTTTAGTCAGCTGTGAATGTTCTTATCTCTGTCAGTGGCAGAAAACGGGGTAAACATGAAGGTTTGAAGAGAGGAAAAGACCTGACATCACCACAACGGATCACATCTGTCATCTAGAATACTGATATGAGCTTAAAAGTTCTTTTTAACCAAACATCAGATCAGCGAGAACAGATTGATAAAGTATGTTTGGCATCTTTAACACAAACACAGTCCGTTTCCTTCTGTGAATGTGAGGATTTTCCCAGATCTACCCCTGCGATGTGTGATGTAACGCGATCTAAACCCCTGAAATGGTTATTGCTAGCCGGCTCCTGGCACAGTTGTTATCGCGTATCTGTTTTGGTCCGTGTCAACCGCACTGAAAGATACACCAATGAGGAGCAAGCGTGGAGATGTCGGGCCCGTGAGATCACCTCGTGTGAGGTAACTCTGACGTAAGGCTAGGTTCCCCGTCAGGGTCGACGATAAGCAGGCGCACAGAGGCAGACGTAGAGAGGGGAAGGAAGTACCGACCTCCTGGCGTTACATAACAGCTGCATTCTTTAACCTTTTTCCACTCTTTTTTTGGCCATTTCTTTCTTCTCTCCCTCTGTTAGAAGGAATTCTCCAAGCCAGACACACAAAAAAGGACTTTTATATTTCAAATTTGCAGTTTGTGCAGCTCGCCTCCATTTATTTAAGTATGGATTTGCAGTTGTGTGTGTGTGTGTGTGTGTGCGCGCGTCTGTGTGTGTGTGGCCGTCTTACCCAGACACCAGGTGTCCACCATTGATAGAACTCTGCAAAATAAGAGAAGAAAAGCTTTGTCTTTTGAGCCAGCATTATAATAAGACTCTTATATTTCATTCCGTCTTATGTTCCACCATTGAAGTTAACAGCAAAAACATCTACAACCCATGAAAGCATGTGCACGTTGGCCCAGTGTACACAAACAGGGAGTATTTGGTTGTCATTCGTGATCCATAATGATGATTTTAGTCATCATTTACAGCAATTATCATCATTTTACTTTCAAAATGTGCCCATTTTTGGAGTTCTGGGAGGGCTACAGGAAGTTTAAACCAAAAGTGGAAGTGAGAGGAGGCATTTAGCGAAGTGAGAACTCTCAAAAGACAGATACTTTTTTCATCTTTCATTTGCAAAGACTCTGCACTCCACCGTCCTGGTGCACATTTATATTCATTGCGCCTTGTGAAGAGTAAGCAGAGGCATAATTATGGAGCCTCCTAGCAGCTCTGGATTCCACTCAGGACAGATTGAATAATGTAATTTGTCCAAAGGAAATTGTACAATTTTTAAAGCACGGAAGCCATTTTCCTTAATTAATTAGACTGAATATATGCTCTCAGCAGTCATTTGAGATTTTTACAACCTATTTTGGGTGTCAAATTACTGGTAAAAACACAGAAGGAAGTACGTCAATTCACAGAAACCATCTCGCAGTGCTATGCAGTGCTAAACCTCCCTTAAACACTGCCGACAAGTACAAATGGAAGTGATGCAGACTTACTTCCTTGTGTTGTCCTCCAGCTGGTCCGCGAGGTTGGACGGTCTCCTCTCTGACCTCTGAAACACAAAGCATCATAGGAGGGCAGAAACGGTTTGAAAGAACACTCCTGTGCTGTAAAAGACTGAAGATTTCACCTGTTTGCAGCAGAACACATCATTCCCTACAGTGAATTGATCAAAAAGGTGTTTCTGGTTTTACCTCCAATAACTGGGCTGATGGGTAAACCAGTAACTGAGAAGGACTCACTGGTTTATCACTCTGAATGTGCGCTGTTCTGAATCTGGGGTTGGGAACAGCGTTCAGGTATTTTGTCCTCTCTGTGTTCCACTGAAGCTCTGACCAGAACCCCTGGAGATTTCTGGCCTACACACACACACACACACACACAGCACACACAGAGCAAGGACAGCGTTTAATGAGGATAAATGCATCTTCGCTGCAAACAAAGTATAAATAGCTCCTACGCATTTCACAGGAATCAGGTCAGCAAAACGTCTTTATGTTGCTTTAACATGAGGAGACAAATGCGTTACCTTTCCTTTGAACAGGGGTTCAAGGTGTAACTCAGTGATACACAGCACACCAGGGATCTCCAGCAGGCACGACGGAACCTCCTAAAAGACAAAAAACATGACCTATGTGTGTGTTTCAGACGAATGGAGCATTCACTCACTTTACTTTTCCTTTTGAGTCCGACAACTTTAACACTAAATAAAGTTTAAAATGAAGTGAGAGGTTAGAGGGTTGAGGTGTGCAGGTAATGGAAAACAATGGGAGGAGCCTCAAGGTCTTGAGAGGTGTGTGTGTGTGTGTGTGTGTGTGTGTGTGTGTGTGTGTGTGTTACCTTCTTGTTGAACACAGATGAGTAAGGGAGGACTTTATCCAGGCCAAGAGACTTCTCATAGCTAATTCTGTACAAAGAAGCTGTGTGTGCGTGTGTGTATGTGTGTGTGAGAGAGAGAAATTAAAGCTTTTATTTAATCAAAACCTGATTAAAACCAATACCTTCTTGTTAATATTTTAAAAAGACTTTCATATAAGCTTGTGTTTACTGTCACTTTAGGTTAAAAGTGAAAAACAAAAATCATTTAAAGATTAAAATCTTTCAGGCTAAAGAATTCAGGCGTAAACTCCACTTCACATTTGCTTTGAAGTCACACTAACGCTCTTCCTGTTCCTCAGACAAGTGCCTGGATTGTTGCCTGGAACAGCCTCTGGTTTCCAGGTGGTGAACCTGGAAATGTCGATAATGGTCAACCCCCTGCTGGGATCCTGATAGAGGAGCCCTGACTCGGCTCACTGGACGCAAACAAACCCACTGGAAAGAAAATCAAACTCCCTGGCGAGATGCAAAATAAGTTCTGGTCTGATAAATGAACACTACAATCATCACACAAGTGCCAACAGACCTAAATATTGACTTGAATATTCGATATTTTATGAGGGAAAAGGGCTCTACCATCGATGAGTATGACTCAGACTGCTGTGAAGTATCAAAATATGTTGTCTGTCTGCTGGCAGCAAGTTTCCAAGTTTCCGGCAAAAGTAACCAAGTTCAAAGGAGATAAAACAGACAGCAGCAAGGAAGCCTCCTTCTGAAGAAGAAGAAGTGAGGGTATATGGGGGCACCGTGTGCCCCTGTTTCTGAGCTGGAACTGACCTAGAATAAACTCCTGGATCTGATCAAAGGAGCTGAAGGTATTCACGTTGTCACACAGCCACTCGATGATCTGAAGATCAGAGGGAGACACAAAGGAGACGGTGTCACAGTGATATAGGAAGCAACATGGCCGCCGCAGAAACGTCCCACTTTTGATAAGGTTTCATTGATGAGATTTCATCTTATTGGTTTTGGCTTTTTCATCTTAATCATCTCTCATTTAATCTTTAAATGGCCCCTTAGCTTGATTATTAAGTTTACAGTTAACACTGCCTTGATGTTTAAATAAGAAGTTTTATGCTATACTAATCTCTGTTAGCTTATGGTGCATTCGATCTGGATGGCTTTGCCTTGATGTCTGACGTTCACATTCCCGAGACGTGAAAAAACAAATGACCCGTCCATGTTTCGCTACCAGAGCAACAGGGAGAACTTTTTCCTGCTGTTTGCCAAAGTCAAATTGAGGCCAGATGGTTTCCAAAGAAACAGACACTGCTGAACATTTATTTCAAGAAGAAAAAGAAGCAAAATTAGAGCTGATTCGGGCTGTGCTCTCGTATAATTGAAACAGCTGTGAGCAAAGTAAAAAAATAAAAAAATACGGTATTAACAGGCAATCACCTTTATTGGAGCTACCGTTTTTTGCAGCAGACCCCATTAAGAACGCAGAAATTATATGTGGTGTTCAATTTCCTGGTGCTAGCTGCACTAATGAAATCGGTGACTCATTTAACCACGAAAGAAAGAATTTACATTCCTCCAGTGCAGATGAGACATCTTAATTTAAGTTCTAACGGACTCATTTTCAGCACTGAGCTCAAAAGGAGAAATTAAGTGCCGCTCTTTCAGTCTTTGAGTTCCACCTACTTGGCATTCTTTCTTTCTACCTTTCAGCTCAAGCCTGACACCTGTTGAATCAATGAGGGAACTGCAGTCGACAAAAATCAACACAACTCTGGCAAACAGCATTCCTGCACCTTCAACTCCAGCTTGGGGTCGTTTCCCAGGTAGACCTGCAGGCAGTGGAGGGCAGCCAGGCGCTGAGGGTCGGTATAACCACCGGGACACCTTGGGTGGGGGAGGCACACAAGAAATGACTTTGGTATTATGATGTATGTGCATGGATGGGTGAATCTGGTCATTTAAAACACACTCACCTCGGGGGAGCATCTGACTGCAGGATCTGCAGCAGGAACTCTGGGTCGACCTCAGCGACGTGGATCCTCCCACTGGTCAGGTCCAGCACGCAGCAGACAGACTCCTCCTCCGCGTTCAGCACCACAATGTCGGAGGGGTAAGAGCAGAGGTCCAGGTCCGCGTCAGCGCCTGTCGAGTCAGTTAGGGAGGACTCAAGCTCAATTTATCAAGCTTTCAAAGGTGTGTTTTCTCCAAAAAAAAAAGAGCTTACCTGAGAGAAAGAGAGAGTAGCAGAGCATCTCCTGCTGCCTGGTGTTGACACAATGGAGAAAGTGTCCCTGCAGATACACCAGGATGTAGTAACCTGCATATGAAAGCATCAGCGTCACTGATCAGAGACATTGTAGCTGTGTTAAGGTGCGTATGTGTGCGTGCGTGTGTGACCTGTGGGAATGAAGACTGGATGGAGCTGCATGGCTGTCAGCTGGGACTTGCCCAAACTCACTCTGAATGTCTTACTGCAGTCTAAAGGAAGAAGCAGGGAGTAAAGGGGCTGAAAACAGAGGGATTCATCCGCCTTTTAAGTGCACTTTAGACGTGTCCCCGCGCACCTTTGTGAACAAGGACCACCGTGTAGGTCAGTTCCGGTTTGTCTCGCAGTGGCTGGCTGTAGCACACACACATGCTGCCTGAGAGAGGACAGAAAAAATGCAGGTCAGCGCCAAGTACCTGTGCATCGTGCGTGACTTATAAAAGCACCGACCCCACATTAGACCCCAGATATCGACCAGTGAATCAGACTTAATTTTCTGTGCTCGGATCTTTTTAATTTTCACCCTCATTTGTGAGGAAATACAGGTTTTGAGTAGCAGACTTACTTCCTGTTTCCCCAAAGAAGGATGCAAAAGAACACAGATATGGAGAATTAGTCCCAGATCAGGACTGAGGACATGTATGTCTGAGTGTGGCAGCATGTTCGGGTGTTACCTATTCTGCTCGTGAACACTTCCATCCTGACCGGCTCCCACCCGGGTTTGTCCGCATGAAAGCGGTCGAAGCCCAGATTGATGAACCTGTTCCGTGCACACAAAAGCGACAATCCCGGTTAGCTGTGAGGCTAACTAAGTGGTCGCCTGTGCGTGGCAGCTGACATCAGTGAGGCATTTAGAGACCTGCTGACACAGCTGTATTTTTAAATTCATTCTCCGCCTTACTTGACAGTCCGGAACGGATTAGCAGGCATCTCTAATGGAAGTTCCAACTGCAGGTCGTGAAAACGAGTTTTGATCAGGCAACGACAAAAATAAAAATCCAACTCTGAGACAGACAATCGACTCACCACAGTTTCCCAGGGATGGTGAAGGTGAAACTGAACGCATCGCAGGAGGAACTTGTCCTGCATGAGACGTTTGTGGTCACGCGCTCTGTCCGGTTTTGAGTGTAACCCACCGTGCCAGGTACTTGCCTTCGTGTGCGGAGCGGCACAGGTCAGGTAGTAGATCCTCTGCGTGCGTCCATCCCACTGGATCCAACAGAAGTCCTCCACGACCCTGTCCACCGCCCTGGACAGCTTGTCAGGGTTGGACATCACCTGGTTCACCGAGACATGTTCAGTGAGTTTGAGATGCAAATCTTAGCAGGCGGCTCTACCGAGAGCGGCCCAACTCACCACTCTGTAACCTTCTTGTCTTGTCAGCAGAACGTGGTAGAGGTCAACATCTAAAACCATCCACAGAGCACTTCAGAAATGTTGCTCATCAACCGAAACTGTCCAAACACCAAACCTTGATCTGGTTTGTGGTCATCTTAAGAGGTACAGTGGCTGAACTCACATCCGTCCTCCGTCAGCAGCAGCAAATGACTGTCCAGCACTGACCTCCTGTCAGTTTCTGAATGAAGGAACTGGAAACATGATCATTAGATGAATATTTAGCAGTGGGTGTCCTACAGCAGAAGTTGAGGGCCATTCATTCAGTATCAGACTTCTTTTCTCCCAGATTATTCATTGTAAATCTACGGGAATTTCTGAGTTTTGTAGAAAAGTAACTCTTGAAGTAACTAGTACAGCAGGATCTACCTGCACTTTGACCCTGCAGTCCACTGCCTTGAGGACCTTAGTGTTGTTGATGGGGTGGATCTCGATCAGCAGGGTCAGACACTTGGATACTATGGGAGGAAGAGAAACGAGTCAGAGAAGGCTGAAATGCTTCCTAAACAGAGAGAAAGCAAGTGCAGCTGTTACTTGGCTTGAGGCGCTCCTCTGCTCTGGTGTTTTGTGTCAAGCTGATGGCTGAGAAAAGAAGAGAAGATGGAATATTTTATACATTTACAGCAGCGGTGAAACATCGGCAGGGTCGGGCTCAAACTCACCCAACAGAGTCTCCTCCTTGTTAAGGGAGCAGCTACTCACACACACCTGCTTGTCAAACGTGTACAGGAGCTGGTGGAGAGACAACACAGGACTGATTACTGAACCAACACACACACACACACACTGCAGCCCTGAAGGGATGGGGACACCGGACACACGCCTTACCTTGTTCTGCTTAGTGTCGGGGTCATATTTCCCAATCCTGGTGGTCCCTGCTGCCCCCTATTAGAACAGAATCCATTAATGATGCCTTCAAAGCCTCATCGACACTGACCTGAGCACCGCACTTCACCTTTTAACCCTGTGGGACCCTACCGTTTGTCCATTTCACAGCAATCTACCTGTTATTATTTTGTCATACGCAGGATTTGGAAGCTTCTCAGGTTCACTCTTTAACCTGAGCAGAGCCAGGCAGGCATAAGCAGGTGGAAAATTCACCAAATAGAGATAATGCTGCCTTTTAGGCTGTCTATAACCTCCCAAACCCACAGACTGTGGCACCACCATCATTAAAAATGTATCTGACATTAAGAGGCTTCACCAGACAGAACTTTATTTCGAATTCCAGTAAGTACACAGACGTTTCCAAAAAGGAAATCAAATATGAGAGCAGAATTATAGATGAGGGGATACATGTTGTGTTATTTAATGGCATCTCGATGACGATGTATGAAGGCATCATTAATATAAGTGTTTCGGACGTGTATTAAAAATAAAATCCTGCACCAAAATACAAACGCAGTGATACATCCTGCATATTTTATGTTGAAGAGTAAAAAAGAAGATGTGGTACCAGCACAGCTACACTAAACAAGGCCTGAATGGTTGAGGATTGGAGGGAACACACTGAACATAAGCAACACTCATCCTTACCTCCCAAGAGAAAAGAATGCCTCCATCTTTCTCAATGTTGACGATGCAAGCATCCACCACTCCACAGTACTCTGCAGACATAGCATGTTTAATATCACAATAGGTTTTTCTTTCTGTATTACACACAACCTGATATGTGTCACAATTGTGTAAAATAAAGAAAAGAAAAAAATATACATGTATCACTAAATACATGTATTTAATAATACATGTATTATTAAATAATTACAACGTCACACATGTTTGACAGAACTTCTGGTACTGAAATCGTCCATCAAAATCTTCTCATCGATTATATACTTTAGGTGTATGTTTACACATGATTGGATTTTTGCTGCTGCAGTTTTAAAATGTCCTCGTTAAAGCTTTCGTTTTTCAGAAAGCCCAAAGCGCCACCTACTGGTCTTAGATACACATACGGGAATTCAGAATGCGTGATTATAAACTCTAAAATCACAGACAACAGCGATTATTTTGTCTATTTATCGATTACTATACACGTTTATAAACATATACGGCGTTTATAATCCAGCAGGGTTCTGTAGAAATCATAAAAGTAGAACTTTTATTGCGCATACTAGAGAGGCGGATAGTTCTGCTGACGGTCGTCACCTGAACGCCTCACCTTTCACCCTGCAGACCGATGCTTCCTTCGTGAGGATGTCAGACACCACGTCCCTGTGCAGGTCAAACTTGAGCTTTAACCTGAACATGGGGATCCAGTCTTCTCCCTTTTTTTACTTTAGTGAAGCTCTGGGTTGTTAAGTTCCGCCGGAGTGAAGCAGCACCTGCCAGCCGCTGTCCATGAAGGCATCATGTGACCGAAAGTTTACACGTGTTACGTTTGGGTACTTGAAGTAACCGCGATAGCAGCGCACTGACTTTTTAACTTCCTTCTTTAAATCCAGAATCGACTATTGACGTGCAAAAACAACAAGTTTCTCTCTCCGATGGCTCCTCCCAACCTATGGAAATCACCGAATGACTCGCTATGATAGGCCGAGCAAAGCGTCACTCCAGCGACTGGAATGTCTCACTTCCCCGATGATGGCCTGGGAACATCCAGACACCTCAACTTCACTTTTCACCAGTTTTTTTTTGTTTTGTTTTGTTTTTCGCCCATTTTTAATTATGCCGATAAAGACCACACCTCCTTGTTACTTAGAATTGTACTAAGGTTCAGACTCATGGCATTATGGAAACGACGTTTACCTACAGCAAATAAATGTTAATAGAAAAAAGGTAACACTTGGAAATACAGAATCGCAATAATATTAATTTGAAAATACACATAAAGTTACATTCCGTAATAGTTGAGTAACACAACAATATAACTATGAAGTATTAATTTAATTAAAAACAAAGATCCGGTGGTTGACTTGCAAATTTTAGGACAGTACTTATTCCTTACTACAACCTCATTCACAGCCCTGCGATAGGCTGGCGACCTATGCAGGGTGGACCCCGCCTCTCGCCCCTTGACAGCTGGGATAGGCTCCAGCAGACCCCTGCCACCCAAGTGTGGATAAAGCAGGTACTGTATCGAAAATGGAGGGATCTTCTTTCACAATCTCCAAATATTCTTTTAAAAAAATGGGGTAATTAAACTCACGGAACCTCTTTCTAATCTTAAAATACTACTACTACTACTACTACTACTACTAATAATAATAATAATAATAATAACAATAATAATAATAATAATGTGCGTCTTGTTTGGTGTGGATCATCATACTAACGATAGACAATCTTTTGTTAAATAGGATCGGCTGGTCAAGACGGAAATCGTCGAAATTTACCGAATATTTTGTGGCGTCACGAACCCGCCCCTTCCCCCGCCCCATTCTCGACGTTCGTCCTTCCCCCGGTGGAGCCACACTATCAGGCTGGAGTCTCCGGCAGCACGGCGCGCAACACAACACTGACAGCTGCGACTGACTCAACCGAGGGGGGAAGATGGAGCACAGAGACGCTGATTTCAATATACTGCTAGCGACCGATTCTTACAAGGTACTGTACAAATACTACCTCCGGGGGAACTAGCCTGGGCCGACAGTAGTGGTTGGTAGATGGAAATTAATCAAGTCAAGGTGGTTTCATCACCGGTTTCAAGGCCATTTCATTGCACTGGTCTGTCACCAGCAGGCCGAATGGGTCGCAGGAAGAGGAGGAGAGGGTTGAAAAAGCAGGGACGGAGTACCAAATTTCAAAAGCGAGCATCCTTGCAGGCGCTAACTTCCACCTCTGGCGTTTTTATAGAAGAGCCGGTGTTCTCGGGACTTTGCTAGTCGCATTGGTTAGCTAGCCGAATTAGCTAGCCGCTAGCCCACATTGAGCGCAGAAGAGAAACAGAGGGGGGATTGATAATAAAGAAGCTAATATTAGCCACAAGCTAACGACTCGCTGTGTGCGGATTTCACGGTGATGCTCCACACGAACAAAGTCTCTTAGGACCATGATCCGGCGTGGTAGATCTCTGGCTAAATCCAGCGTCAGCGTACCATGCGTTGGTAGTTGCTGGAATTCAAAACTGAAAGTTAGAGACTAAAGGGGGTGTTCACCTTCTGAGCTGTGTCATCTGACCGTAAAGTCCTGTCCGGGCACACCACCGACGCTCGGGGAATATTGGTATCGATATTACTGCCTGGTTTACCCAGTAATAACTGAAATAATATCCCCACGGGTTTTTTTTTTTCTTTTTCTTTTTCAATGTAACCTGGAAACGCAAGGCGTGCATTGTTGCACGTAGCGACCACGACCGCCAGGCCACTTTCCAGGTCCAACAATCACGAAACAGCCATTGTGATGATGATGATCGGACGGAGGCGAGAGATTGCGTTAAAACTTTTATTATTCGGGATGAGGTCGTCCAATTACTGCAAGCATGAACCAACAAGTGAAATCCCAATTATACTGTGTTTTTATGGAAGGGATTATCTTGTTGTTGTTGATTTTCAGATAACCTATCCGTTATAATGACTACAGTCAGACGTCGCCAAGTGAAAGAAGACTAAGATTACCATAGTTAATTTTAGCATAGAAGGGTTGCATCAATATCCCTGTTTAGGCTCCAATGCCATTGCTACCTAATAAGTAGTCTTTTTTGCACTTTGCATTTTGTTGATTTGTGTTAATCTTCCTTGTGATTGCCACATGTAATTTTAAAGGTCTTACGCAGCAAAAGTTCATTTGGAGTTTCTCGAAAGGTCTTTTATCTACTTCTCACTTCTTCACAGAGGAATGACGTCCCCGAGCTACTAGATGCTGGGTGTGACTCAGGAAAAGCAGAGCTTAATGTGTTTTCTATCGGTTTCGACCTGACTTCTGAACCCAGAGAAGCAGAACAGGTTGTTAAAAAAGAGGTTCTGGACAACACTTGTCAAAAACCTGCTCAAATTCCACGTAGTGTCTTTGTTAGCGGAGCTGCGCCTGTTTAAAGTTACTTTTGTAAGTGTTGTCTTTTTGTGCTGCCAGTTCACCCACACAAAGAGGAATAAATGGTCGGCCGGGCATCCATTCATTTCTGAGCAGTCGGCTATCAAATGTCACAACATCTGTGTTAACTCAGGGTTGGGGCATACATTGTTCCACATAAAGGATGGTGATATCTGAATCCATGTGGGGCGATGATGTAAGAACCTTGATAAGTAGAGAACAGGGTGGTAAAAGTTGAGCGCTGTTTTGACTGGATAGGAGACAAAGCTGGTTTTTGGTTCTGCACCTGGATGCATTTGAGATACCTTTGTGTTAAAAATCACAAGCATTTAGGTCCCCTGGTGACAAATTGTTGGTCATGTGATCGCTGTCGCCAGAGAGATCATGACTCAGCACATGTGCCCACCTGGAGGCAGCAGCGTGTGTGTGTTCACATTATTGTTGTGACATTGAAGTAAAAGGTTAAAACGGCAGACATCGGAATGCAATGTCGGCCTCTAGCTGTTGGGAGGTCAAAGATGACGTTAAACTGCCTCAAATCATTGTTTTTATTTATACTCAAATAGTCTTAAATGATTAAAATGGAAGTGGGGTTAAATTATCTCACCATCAGTATTTTGGTAAACAAAACTGAAGTTTGTTAAAAATCTGTTTAATGTATTCATAATATGACCTTGATGTAACCACATTTGTTCTTGTTTCAGTCAAGGATTGTCAGAAGGCTCTTTTTGAATACATTTACCTTCTAATAGGCTTAAAAATAGGAATTGAATTTCTTTAAAAGAACACTTGATGTTAAACTAGGTTTAATCATCCATGAACTTCTTGGGGTGTTTTTTTTCTGCTGTTTCATTGTGAATCCCCAGAAACTTCACCTGAATTCCCCCAGCATCTAATGGAATGAATGGTAAAATGGGGTCTCTTTAAAAAAAAAAATTAAAAAAAAATCAGGAGGCGACTGAGGCCTGCTTTAATGCTCTTAGACCGAACTGTTGATGTGTGTACATCGGCATCCACGCTCACGTGGTCAGTCCCCGTGTCGTGTCGTGAGCCTCGGCTCTATTTTAAGTCATCGAAAGGACAGAGGCAGGTCAAAGAAACCGAGTAGTTCTTTGACATTTGTCTCTCCACCTCTCCTCCTCCTCCTCACTGTCAGGACAGAACCAATTTGATCCCCACCTCTACATAATTTTAACAGCATGTTCTCCAGACCTGATGCCAGTTTGCCCCCGAGATGATCACATAAGCTGTGTGTTTAGCGCTACTGTAAGGCTGTGGCATAATGTCTGTCATGATCCCTTTGACTTTCTTTTCTTTCATTCTCCTGAAAGTGACTCAGATTGATATTGTTTGTCTGCGTGTCCGTTTACCTGCTTGTGTCAGCGACCTGCCTCAGCAAGTCTTTTATCCTCAGTTTAAACCCGTGATTATTAGTGAAATAACTGAAAGTGACTAGTAACCAAGTTTGATCTTGTTTCTGTCAAGGATGTTTTTCCACACAAACAAGGCATTTTCCAAGGAAACATTTGTAGATTTTATTTGACTGCTAAGAAATGCAAGACTCTCCTACAAATTGACTCGGTTCTCTGTCTGCAGGTGACCCATTACAAGCAGTACCCCCCCAACACGAGTAAAGTCTATTCCTACTTCGAGTGCAGGGAGAAGAGGACGGACCCCAGCAAGAGCCGGAAAGTCAAGTACGACAAAACCGTCTTCTACGGCCTCCAGTACATCCTGCACAAATACCTTAAAGGTACGTCTCTGCTTGAACTGGGTTTGCTCCAGTTGACGGTGATACTGTGTCCACCTGTGATCCAGTCGGAGCTTTTGATTGGACTTTGCAGCCCAGAGAGGTTTTTGACATCATATGTTTGTGTAAATGCATATGTTTTTGATCCGAGGGTACATTCAAATATTTGCATTACGTAGCAGCTCAATTTCAGCCTTATTTATAGTTCATGCCATCTAGTATGCTCATCCTTCTTCGGTGCTAGAGAGGTTTTAGGATTAGAAAGCTGAAAGGAGACAAATATAATACACCCATTGTCTTAATTTACTCGGTAGAATAAACGCACTGCGGTTCCATTGAAAGGGATGAAGCCAGTTTAAAGAAACTGTCTTCTTCCTGTCTTTTAAGAAGATTTCACGGTCTCGGGAGCAGAGGTGCAGGGGAGAGGATCGACCATAAAGAACAGAGGGAGAAGACAAAAGCACAGCTGCTTTTTTACCAGCGGCTGTCTGCAGCGAGCGTCCCTCAGAGCTCAGCGGCTAAGCTGACTATTAGAGATGCTCAGACATCCTTGATCCTCCAACTTACCGAAGCAAAAATGAGCGCTTAGAGCTTTGGAGTCGTGTTTAATCATCTGCTAATTTAAGTGAGTGTTTCAGGCAGAGGGCGAATGACACGTTAAAAAGCAAACAATGATTCAGCATGTTTTATTTACAAAATAATAAAAAGGGGATTAATCTTTCATGTCCTGGAGGTGAAAAAAAGTTCCGCTAATCCCAAAACTTTCCCAACAGCAACATGATCAGCTCATTAGTTTAGCAAAAAGATTAGAGGGGAAAGAGCTTTGGTCTGTCCAAAGGTAGCAACCATCCGGCTAGCAGCCCCCCGTCAGCTTACTAATTAACAGCGTTACTCTGCATGTTTAAATTGCACAACAGAGTTTTCAAGCAATTAACTTTTTTTGGGGGGGGGGGTGGTTAATTTGTGGTTGCCATTGAACCAAGACAGCCTTTTCAGACATCACCTGCCTCACTATTCTTAATCGAACACATGCTGTCATGTTACCACAGCCAGGCCAGCCGGTTTGCTCACATCTGGCTATGAACAGGTCCTTTCTGAGCACTTTTAAAATGCCAAATCATGCATTTATGCATCTGTGTTCATGTCCTGCTTTGGTATTCAACAGTCTAAAACGCTGCCTGTCGCATTTGCTGCAGACAAAGATGCTTTTCAGCCTCCACAGGATGCTTCTTGATTTAATTATGCGGTGGAGAATATCATTTCGCTGCCTTATTATTAATGCATGTTGGTCTTATGTTGTTGTCTGTACCTCATTTCGTCTTCGTGTCCTCGTTCCTCCTCTCCAGGAAAGGTAGTGACCCCAGAGAAGATCCAGGAGGCTAAGGATGTGTACAGAGAACATTTTCAGGATGATGTTTTTAACGAGAAGGGCTGGACATACATTCTAGAGGTAAGACGTTGTGGAAAGTAGCCAGAGGCTTTCAGAGCAGCCTGTATCAGCGGAAGAAGAAGAAGAAGACTTGACACATATTTAAAGAAACCTCTGCATGCGATGCTGGTCTTTTTAGGTCATCTAACTTTAGACCACGTGTCACTTTGTTTACAGAAATACAACGGACACCTGCCCATTGAAATCAAGGCGGTGCCAGAGGGGAGCGTCATTCCTCGGGGCAATGTTTTGTTCACAGTGGAGAGCACAGACCCTGAATGCTATTGGCTCACCAACTGGGTGGAGGTAAGTTTGTTTAGTTGGCGTCACAGCCATCACAGCCTTCTCCCAAAGCCTCAACTGCGAGTCAGGAAGCCAACTGAAAGCAGATTAGCGAAAGATGGAAGTTATGTTTGTGTTCACAGTTTTGTTTCTAATATTTGTGTGTATGTCTTTGGCTTTTTTGTTTATAAATTAGTGTTAACATCTTATCTGATCTTAATCAAGAACGGTTGGTGTCGAATCCAGCCTTTTGCTGCTGTCTCTGTGTAGATGCACTCTGTGTTTCTCTCAAGACCTCATCAACTTAATGCTGCATGAACGCACCACCTGCAGTGACTCTGCAAATCTGAGTTAATGAACCATGTGGTCAAATTTGTACTCTTATCTCCCTCTCTCAGTCTGTCCTCTTTGACTTGTGCTCCTCTTCATTTCGAGTCCAAAATATCAAGCTCCTGCCTTGAATAGCATTTCAGCATGTTTTGCAAAAGCATTTTCTCCTGAACGCATAAAGCTCCAAGACCTCCTCAACATATAGTTGCTAATGTTAAATACGTCACCTGAAAGGGATAATATTCAACTGAGCAACAACCAGCACAATCTATCCCGTAAAATTTAGTACGTTTAGCTCTGGGTTCACCTTTGTGTCCCCAGGATTGGGCCTTGTCCCCAGTAATGTCTCCCTTAATACTGATCGCAGGCATTATTTTTGGTTTTTGCCATTTTTAGGTGTCCTTCCTCCATTTTGTTCTCAGAGATTGTGAGGAAGTTAAATTGGCACCATATGTGTCCTCTGTTTGGACTACACTGCAGCATAATTAGAAGCATTATCAATTACCTAAAGTTTGATGCTAATTATCCAGTCAGTCATCATTGAGACATTGTTGAATCATGCAAAAAATGCACATTTAATTACGGTAGTTTTAAAATGCAATTCCAGATCTTAAAGTAAACACCTAACATCCTAAGTCTGGTTGGAGGGTCACATGAGGCTTTAGATTCTGATTAGTCTCAGCCAACATGTGACTGACTGTTCAGGGTTAATGGCTGAAAACTCTGCACACCATCAGGCACTACAGGCTCTTGTTCCCTGACCATCTTAATACCTTGAACCCTCTTAACTGGGTTGTGCCAAACATTTACACATTTTTAGGTTTTTATGTGCACACACGCACTATATATTTACTCTGATAGGGCACTTTCAAAAGATTTCCCAGGTAGTGACGAGGACAGATAAGCCTCTTGTTTTCATGATGAGTGAATGTGAATCTGTGATCCAGAGTTGACACGAGGCATTGAGGAATGTATTTTTCCTGTGTGTTTTCCTTGTGTGAATAAGCAGCCCTCATCGTTCTGAGTCCTCTCTCAGCCTGTTAGCTCTGAGGTTTAGAACCAGCTGAACAGGGAAAGCTGTTTGGAGCACTAATTCACTGGTCAAGAATTTGTTTATTACCTAACAGAATTAAATGGGTGGTGAACAGCAGCAATGCCAGTACAAAACCTTATGGAGCTCCAGGCTGAACGTGAACTGAGCTGTTCTTCTTCCATCAGACCATTCTGGTTCAGATCTGGTACCCTGTCACTGTTGCCACAAACTCCAGAGAGCAGAAGAAGATCCTTGCACAGTACCTCATGGAGACCTCTGGGAGCCTGGAGGGCCTGGAATACAAGTTGCATGATTTTGGCTACAGGGGGGTCTCCTCACAAGAGGTACTGTAGAACGTATTGTGCTGTTAGTGCAGTAAATCTATGCAACTGATGTACTGACTGCTTAATCTTCTTGCTCATCTTGTTTTTTCAGACGGCGGGTATCGGGGCATCTGCCCATTTGGTCAACTTCAAAGGGACAGACACGGTCGCCGGAATCGGAGTCATTAAGAAATTCTACGGTACCAAGGATCCTGTTCCAGGCTTCTCATTGCCGGCTGCTGAGCACAGGTAAAGAAACAGCTGCAGATTTATGGCTGTTTAATCTATTTCCATCATGATGCACTTATCCTGTAGCCAAACACACTTTCTCTCATATTACTGCTGCTCCAACACACCAGTGCTCCCTGCGTCAGTGCATTGTTGGATGTCGCCGTAGTCATGGTTATATAATATCCATTTCCCCTTCCGGTTTGATACCAGAAATTACGAAAGAAGGGTGTGTCGTGTTTGTTTCTTGTCAATGTGACTGAAAATATGACCATAATAGAGACCGCAGATTGGGCATTATACCATCTCTTGCCTGTCGTTATGTAATGAATGGTAATACTGATTAAAACCTGGTGTATGCTGCCCCCTTTTGGACACTGTTTGCATTGTTTCATAACTGACCAAATTTTGCTTTCTTTTTTTTTTTTTTCACTTTCACTTCTAGTACATTTACATCCATCTTTCTTCCTCACTGAGCAGCTTTTTTTTTCCTGCAGCACTATCACAGCGTGGGGAAAGGACCACGAGAAAGACGCCTTCGAGCACATCGTCAAGCAGTTCCCCAGTGTGCCCGTGTCGGTGGTCAGCGACAGCTACGACATCTACAACGCCTGTGAGAAGATCTGGGGCGAGGACTTGCGGAGCTTGATAGAAACGCGCAGTGCTGACGCCCCTCTGGTGGTTCGACCGGATTCCGGGAACCCCCTCGATACTGTTTTGAAGGTGCACGTTGAGTTAGCCCAGACTGATTCCTGAAGCGAGTCGAATCACTAACTCTTCTCTGTTCTGTCAGGTTTTGGAAATACTGGGTAAGAAGTTTATACCAGTGGAAAACTCCAAAGGTTATAAGGTTCTACCTCCTTACATCAGAGTCATACAAGGTGATGGAGTTGACATCAACACACTGCAGGAGGTATGGATTTGCTCTATTAATTGCTAAGCTACATCACATTGAATGCTCAGAACATGTTTTTAATGTTGTGTTTGTCCTTAGATCGTGGAGGGTATGAAGGAACACAAGTGGTCCATTGAGAACATCGCCTTTGGTTCTGGAGGGGCTTTGCTGCAGAAATTAACAAGAGATCTGCTAAACTGCTCCTTCAAATGTAGCTACGTGGTCACGAATGGACTTGGGGTTAGCTTAATGTTTAGTTCAGATAGTTTTATAGCATCTGCAGCTGATTCTGTTTAATTATTGTTTCTGTTTGGGTCCTGGAAAAAAGGTGAATGTGTTCAAGGACCCAGTGGCAGACCCCAACAAGAGGTCCAAGAAAGGCCGTCTGTCCCTGCACCGGACACAGAGCGGAGACTTTGTCACCCTGGAGGAGGGCAAGGGCGACCTGGAGGAGTACGGCGCGGTGAGTTGAAGCTTCAGTCCACAGAAAGGCACTGGCGTGAGCGTCTGGCCTCATCCCTGTCTCTGTTCACCTCCAGGACCTGCTGCACACAGTCTTTCAGAACGGGAAGATTGTGAAGACGTACACGTTCGACGAAGTCAGAGACAATGCCAAGCTGAAAGAAAGCGAGCTGCAGGAGCTGCTGCAGTGAACGCAGCGCTCGCCAACCCCCACCAACTGGATCCCCAGAACTACCCACTCCCCCGTTCCCTTAACCGCTCACCATTTGGCCTCCAACGACACTACTTCAGGAGACGGAGGTAGCGTGCACTGCAAATAAATTCTCTTCCTTCCCAATAAAAAAAAAGAACTCCCTTAAAAGTCACAGGAAGTGGCCCTCGGATTCCAAACGCTGTCACAGTGACGATGTGCCATGCGTTCGCTCCCGCGTGCCACTGCTCCTGAAGTCAGTTTTGGCATGTTGCACTGACGAGTTAGCAACGTAAGAATGTGATTGGCTGCTGTTTTTTTTTCATGCCAAAACCACAAATATCCGCCAACACCAGTGATGTTACCCCTCGTATTGTGTACAGAACTGTTTAGAATAAAACATGTTTAAATCTAATTAGCTTTGTCTTTTTTGTGAAGGATGATAACTATGGCAGCGTGTGTATATATAAAAGGATGCACCAGTAACATTAACCGAAATCAAATATTCTTTTTCCCAATTTTAACCTAAAAATACTTACTGCTAAAACATAATGTACACCTCCTCCTCGATTTGTTATTGGTGCATCCTTGAAAATATATGCTGTAAATGATCATGTGCTCATTATGTTACCTGCAGAGCATTCACCTCAGGAAAGGCCGATCCATAAAATCTCCAGTGATCCCATCAGCTTCTCTTCTTACCCATAAATGCCCTATCAGACCATACAGGTTTCATAGTGATAATTGCCAAAAAGTCTATACCAGATGTGGTCTTTGTTCAGGTGAATGCTCTTTTAAAGTGGTCTGTGCTGGTGTAAGCAGATATTTTCTGGAATGAGTGAGAGTTATTCAGTGTCTGTGTGTTAATGATTCTGATGTACGACTGCTCGGATCTCTGTGTACGTGTGTAGTTTTCTTCCTAGTTCTGTGTATTATACCTTATGCAAACACACCTGTTGATTGAAAAAGAATTGAGGAAAGTGATTAACCAGGCCTTTATTTTGAAAGAACATGGAGCAGTGAGTTAGAGATTATTAAAGTTAGAAATCTGTTTTTTTTCCCCATCCCCCGCTCTTCTCCATTACACAGTTTGGGCATTTTGTGTTTAGTATTAAATCCCCACATAGAACATGTCCAGAAATCATCAATTGTACTTTTAAGCCCACTTTCTGCAGCACTGGTGCTAGTTTCCATTAGCCATGTAAACATCAGTGCTTCTCCTACTTTTGACAAACCTGCTCAAATCCTCTATTTTTTTTATTTTCTTGGTCTTTTTACACCTCCAACTGCTGTTGAATCCAAGTCTTTTTTTTCCCACCACTAATTCAGGGGTGCATTTTAGTAAAACCTTGGTTTTACTATTTTGATACTGTCTTGCCTCGGAGAGATGTTATTTTGTATTACAAAGGAGTTCAAAAAAGCCAGAAACGTCACAAAGTAGATATCTTCATTTACAGGCGACAACGGCTGTACTGCCTTCTCATTTGTACATACAATTTATCTTGACTGAAAGCTGCAAGGACAGGATCAGGGAATGAACACTTGAGATAATGAAAAAATGTTACTTTTTTTTGTACCAAACTTGCAATTTGATCAGCAAAGTGACTGTTGTTTTGTGACTGATGAGCTTTTAGTGTGTGTGTGTGTGTGTATGTGTGTGTGCGCGCGCGCGTCTGTGTTGATTTACGTGCGACTGCATCACGTGTACTTTTTTTAAAATTGTTTTACTTGTAGGTATATACCAATTGTCCCGGAATGTTCTGACACAGCGATATTTGATCCAGCATAACATAAATCACAATAATTAAAGATTTCACCCTGTCAATTTAAAATTGTTGATATGTTTTTCTATTTTTTTAATATTATTGTCGCCGTCTTTGTGAACAGCATGTCCAGTTTTCTTGATAAAAGTGCCCAAAATGACATTTAGGAACACCATTCTTTTAGTTTATGTACTAGTTAATTGCTTTAAAGTCCCAAGAAATCATGGAAATTTGTTGGGGGGGGGGACTCTGTGGGAGTATTTGACTAATCCTGACCCTGTGATGTCCTCTAAAATGCCTCCTGTCCCTATAAATGTCATTACATGTGTAAAGCGCGTCAGTATAGACGCAGTAAAGGTATTTATGCTTGTAGGTACAGATCAGATTTGAAACTATTGTGAATTTTATTGTCCCTGGATTTACGATTTCGTTTAAGAGTCACATGACCCGTGGAATTACCCAGAGCAGCTTTTCCGACCGAAAAACCAGCCAGCCTGGTTCCAGTGGGACGCAGTGGAGCCGCTGCCGCTTTCGGTGAGCATGCAGGTTCTCTTCAGACGGCTTTTCCTTGAACAAGAGCGAAGGGGAAAGTTTTAATGCGTTAATGAGCGTGAACCAAACCACATGACCGAGATCAGCGCGTAATTTGGCACATTTCACGCTCTGTTACGCGCGTCGTCTGCGTATTTTGCGCATCGCCAAACTGAGCAGCGACACGTTGATTCTTTTTTTTTTTTTTAAGTGTCACGGTTCACCCGTGGTTTTTGAACAGTTTAAGGCGTGAGTGTTTATTTAAAGTGACCAGACTGAAGGATTCGGATTAGATAACGCTGCTTTCAGGACCGTCTGTTGAACGAAGTTTATACATTTCTCTCTCTCTCTCTCTCTCTCTCTCTCTCTCTCTCTCTCTCTCTCTCTCTCTCTCTCTCTCTCTCTCTCTCTCTCTCTCTTCAGTGAACCCACGTCATTCTGACAAACTACTCCCATTTTTTCCTCCCCGTTGGCCCGCTCTCCACGTCAGGCTCAGCGGGATAAGGATTTTTGCCTCCTAAGGGCAATCATGATGACCGGATTCCGGCTGAATTTCACGCCGCTGAAGGAGCCTCTTGGGTTCGTCAAACTCGTGGAGTGGGTAAGCGCGATGTGTTTCTCATTTTCTGCCAAACCTGGCGGCAGGGAGCGAGCCTCGATCATTGGGTTTTTTCTTTTTTCATTTTCACTTACTTTCACCTCGTGGGGGTTAAAAAAAAAAAAAAGAAAAGAAAAAAAGAGGCCCCCAAAGTATCTGCTGCCGTTGAGAGTGGACAAAATGATGCAAATGAAGACTAAATAACCCTGCTTTAATTGCTTTAATGACGGTTTAAAATGTATCAACAGTTTCATGTTACATGAATCTGATTACTAATCAACAAGTGTGAGTTATCCAGTGTTTATCATTGAAAAACCGAAGCTTTTCAAGATGCAAAGTACAAATATTTGCACCAGACATTTTTCTTTCTGCATCAGCAAGCAGGGATTTTTGAGAACACTAAGCTGGGGTATATCCGGTGGCTTGTGGACGATTCTGGCCATGTCCCACACCAAGGGTTATTGATTAATTCACCCCTCACCAATAATTTACTCAAGTCGCGGTCCAGAAAGTTTTTGTGATGCAGGTTTTGTTTCCTGGCACAAACAAGAGGAGTCTGGTAAGAAGCTCTGCTCCACATAACTGGGTCAGAGGAATCCAGTGTGGGGCAGTGATGGTTCTGTAGCTGTTCTGTTTATAGAGAGAGAGAGAGAGAGAGAGCAGTAAAAACAGCTAGTCATCGGATTCAGGACAAGGCTGTGTGTGTGTGTGTGTGTGCGTGATCACCATCGGTCCCATGATATATCATGATAATAACAGGTAAAAGCTCAAATGCTTCACTTTAAATTTGTTCCCCTTCACTTCTGGATACATGAAGGAAGTGCAAAAGAAAGTGCTGAAACTGTGGGATTAGGGAATCTGAGAGAAACCTAGATGTCAGTAATCCATAAAATGTGTCAAAATCCATCATTTATGTCCATCATGCAGCTACTAAAAAAGTTCCTTGCTCAGCCCTCCACTGATGCTATCACCCGCACAGATATAAACAGGAAGGTGGCTTGAGACAAACCCAAACCGTGTCAGGCCAGGGTCTTTTTTTATAAACTGTGACATTCATGTACTTTTCTCACACATTTAACACTTCATTTAGAAGATGTGCAGACGCGTCACTAGCATTCCTGCCCGGGAGACGTCTTCCTGCGGTAGGTAGCATGAAGGGCAGGAAGTGGCAGCGAGGGACATCTGGAGAAACATCTGGAGAGAGGCCTGGAGGTTTTTGTAGATGCACGGAGCTGCGTAAGCGCAGGCGAGTCTTGTGGCTGAAGCCCACCGTCAGCACATTTTAGCAGCATGAGTCTGCGTGACGAGGCTGAAGGAGAAGTTAAGAGGTCGGATTGAAGGCTGTTACTTTCAACCTCTTCTTTGCTGAACCTGGTCTGAATGAATAAGTAGCAACATTAGCTCATATCATATAATTTTGCAACCTTTCGATGACTTTCCAGCTGTCACCTAAAACACAGAAGCAGATTATTCCTCATCCCACCAGCAGGGGGTGTGGCTGTTGAATACCAGCAGGTAGAAGCTAAATGGCAATATAATTGGGAGATTTGCAAATTATTGTTTGGTCTGCTGCTGCTGGAGTGTGAAGCTGGGCATTTCTCTGCCTGACTAAAAGAATTCCCTATGCGTTGGTTTAAAGGAGAGCAGCAGAGTCACATGGCCTCCACACTGAGTCAGATGCTTCCTGCCTGAAGGAATTTAAGGGCTGAGTGGTATTACTGCAGCGCTTTTCTAAAAGAAATTGTTTGTTTCTCTCACCTTTTTCCCCCTCTTCCCTTCCTTCTTTAGCTCACGGCTATATTTGCCTTCGGAAGCTGTGGCGGATTCAGCGGGAAGAACATTGTGACCGTGCTCTGCGGCGATGGCAGGAACGAAACCCTCGACGCCAACTTTCACTACCCGTTCAGGTAAAAACCTCAACAGTTTTGTGTGATTTTAGCTTTTTTTTAATATATATTTTATGGTATTAAATTGTCTCATTTGCTCTCCAGGTTAGCCGACGTCCCGCTCGTTGCAGGAAACACCACCATTTGTAACCGTTCTGTCTCAGCAACACACCTGGTGGGAGACTCCGCCTCCTCGGCGGAGTTCTTTGTGGGCGTGGCCACCATCTGCTTCCTCTACAGCATGCTGGCTCTGCTGGTGTATTTGGGCTACATGCACGTCTACAAGGACTCGGACTTCGGACCTGTCTTTGTGAGTATCGACGGTGCTGAAGCGTTGAGTCTGCAGCTTTTGTAGCTCTTGCCGAACTCAAACTGGTTTCCAGGACTTCCTGATCACAGCGAGCCTGGTCTTCCTCTGGCTGGTGTGTTCCTCCGCCTGGGCCAAGGGTCTGCAGAACGTGAAGGACGCCACGGGCACCGAGGGCATCTCATCCACGCTCGCTCTGTGCGGGGGGAGCAACGTCACCTGCGAGGTCACGGAGTATGCCAACCTGCGAACCCTCAACATCTCTGTGGTGAGAAGAGGGACCCCGACTGGGCAAACTGGGATTTTTAAGCCAGCTTTTACGAACAGCAGAATTTCTGCTGTTTTGAACTTGGTAACAGAATAAATGGTGAAAAGTTTGCTGCTCTAAACCTTCAGCAGTCTGACTGTCATGAGACTGTGAGCAACAATGCTCAGACAATGTTTTTGTCTCTGTCTCCAAGCCTGAATTCTGGTGTCTTTTCTTCTTATTTCCTTGATATTTGTGTTGCTCCTCCAGGTGTTTGGCTTCCTCAACATGTTCATTTGGGCTGGAAATGCCTGGTTTGTGTACAAGGAGACCCGCTGGCACTCTCAGAAATTCTCCTCCCATCCCGGACCCGGAAGACAGCAGGTCCCAGCACCCATCTAAACCAGCCACCAAACATTGTCCCAGATGCAGAAATCCGCACAAAGGGTAAGGTACAGACGGAACCCACGCACCGTGAGGAGCGATCGCATGTGCAGGACACAGGAAAACCGAAGAAACAGTGATCTGGATAAAAGAACAGCATCTGTCATGGAGCATATGAAGCAGACCATGTTTTTGTCATTCCTTGCACTTTCATGGAGTACTTGGACCAAGAAGACCAAAGTTATTTTCCAAATTGATTCCTTCTGAGATCCCAACAACAAATATTTTTTTCAAATTCATATTTGGTGTACTAAAACAACTTGTTTAGAATGTTTGTTTAGATTGTTGGTCTCTCTTCTTTACTGGCTCTTTCAGTTCGCCCGTGTGCCATCTAGTGGTCGATGTGGTGTATTACAACAACACATAATCAAGTCGCCTTAAATTGAATCTTTGCAGCCACTGACTGTAAACAATAATGCACATACTGTACCATGAATGTAACATGCAGGCCAACTTTTTTAGCACATGATGCACTATCTGCTGCTGTCAATTTGTGGTGTTGTCTTCTTAATTCAGAAGAATCTTTGAGTGCAAGCAGCATTTCAAGTATTTTAAGTTGTGTGACTTGTGTCCAAAGGCTTTTCTAAGTGTTCCAACCACTTCTTTGATTTGCCCTGTTTTTGTTTTTTCACTAATATATTACAAGGACATTCTGTCTCTGTTATGTTTTAATACTCGAAACTGTAAGTGTTTACTGTGGTTTGCCGCTGCATGTGCCTCTATTATCATTTAAATTTCTGTGGCTCGTCAATCATTTCTCTGCATTAAACCTAGCAAACTTTATTCAAGTTCATTCTAGTTTATCCTTTGATGTACACGGATCTAAGATACCACTGTTTTGTGTTTTGCAATAAAAAAAAAAGATGTGCAATATTCTGCTGTAAAGCATTTATTTCTTATCTGACATACAATTTTGTAGGATCTGTTGGCTCTGCTTACATGGCAAAATTCACGAATCTATGTGAGTATAAGGAAATTTATTTGACCATCACATTAAATCATTATTTTAGATTTTCATGAAGTCGCTTCAAACTATAATCGGCAGTTGTTGCCTGTTGCCAGAAGAGGTCTCTGTGGTCACATTTACCCGAGGAAAACTGACGGAAAACACAGGGAAACCATGACAACTGAAAAACCAGAGGAAATAACATCAGAATTAGACTCTCTTTACTCGCCAAGTAGAACGGGGGGGGGGGGGGG